>BSBK01005304.1:0-206828 GCA_027943335.1 Chamaecyparis obtusa
AGAAACAGTCTTATTTGCCAAGGATCTCATGAAAGAGGCCCACTTTTTCTTATGCTGTTTGAATTCTGCATTTTCTCCAACAAGCTTTCACTTTTCATGGTGTTGATAGTGACAAATCAACATCGTTTTGCACCATAGTGACAATTTTTTGCTTTGCACCATCGTGAAAGTCAATTATTGGAATCAAAAAGACAAAAAGAGATTGAGGTAAGTTTTTTATTTTTTTACACATCAAATGTGAATAAATAGTGTTTTGGTTTATAATTGGTATGATATAGACTTGTTCTTTATACATAATTTGATATAAGTGTAATAAATTTATATTATAATTTGTCATATTGTAAGAGGTTTATATTATAATATGACTTATAGGTTTACATTTATATTATATTTATAAATTGTAATCAATTGATATGTAGAAATCATCATCATGCCAAGGAAATGAGAAAAAAATTTAACACCGAAAGAGCATGAAAGAGACAAAGAGAAGAAAAGGGAAAGAATGAGACAACTTCATGAACAAAAAAAATTAGATACTATAGAAGAAGATTTTTCTTTGGATGAGGAACATGAAACATCAATACAAAGTAAGAGAGAATTGGAATTGGAATAAAAAAGACAACAAATGAGAAACTTGCATGCAATGAGACAATTGAATTATGAAGATGTAGGGACATCATCCAATGTTCGAGGCACACCAATGTATCATGTTGAAGGCACACCATTGTCTACTTTCGAAGGTGGAGGCACACCAATGTATCATGTTGAAGGCACACCATTGTCTACTTTTGAAGGTGTGGGCACACTCTTCTATCATGTTGAAGGCACACCATTATCTACATCCCAAGGTGTAGGCACAACATCATCTCATGTTGAAGGCACTGAAGATGGTACACAATTCACACATAATGTTTTTGATGCTCCTAGAATTATTAAATATAGAAAACTAAAATATTTCATTGATATTGATACTAACATTTTGCAAGCAATGTCTGACAAGATTCCCAAGCATACTTGTCAAAAAATGTTTAATCTTATTTGGAGATCATTTTTTGAAAATTTAAACATGACAAGAAGATGTCAACTATTTGTTGAAATGATGAGAAATCTGACATTTAGGCCCATCATGAAGATTCTTGGGCTAAGAACGATGGATGAGTCAAGTGAAGAATCTATTGTAAAGAATCTAATGACTGCATATGAGAGTGTTGGTTCTACATCATGCACGAAAGATAGTAATGTCACACGATGTGTACTTACATCAATGATAGTAAGAACTCAAATGAAGAAATCTCAACTCATTAGAAAGACAAGAAAAACATTGAAAATAAGTAGAAAGTCTCTAATGAGAGCCTTGAGAAGGTGTCAAAGAGTGGAAGATCCAAATAGCAATGAGTTATGGGCATTTTCTAGTAGACTATGATGAAAAGATAAAGCAATTGTTGAAGCTTTGAAATCCTTGATTGAAGAATTTTGGAAGAATAATACACGGGTATCTCCTAATCAAAGAGATGTAAGAAGGAGGATTGGTAGTTGAATTTTTGTTCCACATCCAAAACATTTTTTGGATTCAACTCAGACACAATTCTTTGCAAAATTTATGCATACGTATCCTCAAATTAAAATTAGTCAGAGATATTTTGAAATGTGTAAACCTTTTTATGTCAAGATAAATCACACATGCACAACTTGTTGTTGTAGGGTACATATTGAATTTTTTTCCAACCATTTTGAAGTTTATAGGAATATATGTGTAGGTTTGCACTCTAACAATGTTTTGCAGGATTGTAACTTAAATGTGCCACCTAGATCTTCAAGGGAATTGATATCTACCTTTTTATGTGAAAGAGTGGATGGTCAACAATTTTAAAAGCTCTCATGCTTGAATGGTACATGCATAGATTGCGAGGTTTGTGACATTTGCCAATTTGTCAACATATGGAGAGTAAGCATGCAATTGGTAATGAAATAGTGGAATTTGAAAAATATAAGACCGTGACATACAATTGAAAAGATGGAAAAGAGGCTAAAAGATGTGATTTAGTAATTGAAAAAATTCCAGTGTATCAGTTCATGGACATTTTTTGTAAAAAAATTATTTATGAGTATGAAAGGCATACACATAGAGTGTGATGGTTAGATCTGCAATTCAAGTTGTGCAAGGACACATTCCCACTTGGTACCATTGTTTTAGTTGTGGACTTTGCAGAGAACTACACACTACAACCACAGAATGAGGTGCAAGAAAAGTATTACAACTCTCAATAGGTTTCTATATTTGTTCATATAGCATTCATTCATGCACCAAACAGTACAGAGGAGAATAGGAAGATATTGAGGGAGTATCATTTTTATATCAGCAATGATCGCTCACATTCTACAAAGTTTGTACATAGTTGCTTTCAACTATTTTATGGTCATTTGGCAAATAGGGGCATAAAATATCATTGACATATCATTTGGTCAGATAATTGTGCATCCCAATTCAAGAATTCATAGATGTTTTATTAGTTGTGTAGGATGCATAAGATTACTAGAATTTAATATATGTGGAATTTCTCAGAGGCCGATCATGGAAAGGGAAAGCACGATGGCGCAGGTGCATGTATTAAAAGAGCCTTAGTGCGTGAAGAATTAAAGTACAAAGAGAAAGAAACATTGTTAGATGCAGGATGTATTGTCTAGTGGTGTAACGCTACAATGGGTCTAGGTAATGAAGGTGAGTCTACAGTTCATAGATTTTTTTGGTTGATGGATGAAACTAACATTGCACCATATGAGGATTGTTGTACATTGACAGGATCAAGTGAGCTACACTCTTTTAGAAGTTGTAATGTAGGTTCATGGAGTATCCACACACGACATATGGTGTGCTTTTGTTCATCATGTGTAGATGAAGATTGGGATGGGTGTGAGTCAAAGGAATGGGTTGATGAATGGTATACACATATTTTGAGTCCACTTGCCTCCTATCATCCCCATGAATCACTACAATTGACAGAAATGGAATCATCCATTGAATTTGATCGCTTATCTGATCTAGTACAACCAGGTCGGTATTTTCCACATACAAATAATCTCAAATTTAGTTCTTTATCATAAATATTTAGTAAACTAATGTCCTCATTATGTTTATATCATTATAGGCCATGTTTTTTCTATTATTGCACCTGAAGACAATGAAGAAGGGAAAAATTATTATTTGTGTCATTGTGTAGAGGCAAAAAATAAATTAGATCACTTGATTATCGATGGTGATGAATTAGAATACCCTATAGGAGCAGTGGTTGTAACTGGCACATGGCTTAGACGGTATGCTATGAAGAACCCTAGGTTGTGGTTGTTCAAGGATTGGGAGACACACATAAAGATTCTTCATTATTCAAACCTCATCTTTGCATCAAATGTCCACTTAATCAGATATGGGGGAAGACCGCAAAATAAAACTCTTTGGAAGGTTCATGATTTAGACCATGAGGCAATACTTGAGACAATCAAGGGTAGGGCAGACCCAATTGGTTCATTGGACTAAATGGAGATACAAAATATCGTAACATGTCAAATTTATATAGCACTATAAATTGGGTGGACTATAAATTGCTCATGCATTACCCAATCCAAAACCAACTTCTAAACAATCCTGCCATAAAAACCATGTACAAAAAACCTAAAATCTTCCAACAAAACCTTGTTAGGAATAATGTGTCTCAACCTTGGATAATTCCTATTCTTATTATTTGTTTTGTAAATGTATTTTTTACAAATAATGAAATTAAGTGTGAGTGTACATGTCTAGTTGGCATGTTGATGTGTCACTCCACTTGATGTGTTGGCATCTTGTGCGTAAGGAGATCATGACTAAAATGGTCATGATAGATTCCTATGATGCGTAAGAACTATTTAAGGAATGTGCTATGACAGGTGTAAGAGAATCTTATGACTTGGGCCTATTTTGGCACCCAAGAAGAAGTGGTTGGTGTGTGTAAGAGAATATGCCAAAAATAGGTTGGCATGACAGATTCTCTTACACTTCTCTTGTGACCATTATTTTTGGTGGATTTTATGAAAAGCTGTCATAGTTTATTATAGGGATGGATGCCTATTCTTGGGATTGCATGTAACAACTGTGTACATGTGTCTTTGTGCATGGGTCTTGGTGGTTGGATGCCAAACTCTTTTTTTGGGTATTTTTTGGGTCCTGAGGAGTCTATATATATGATGCTGCTTCTATGGGAGAGATATATATAAGTTTTACTAGTCTCTCATCTCCTAAAAGAACTTGTATTGCAAGTGTGTTGTAGTCTTTGTGTTGAAGATAATACATTGTGCAAGTTTTGGAGGGGTGGGGTTGTTTTACCAAAAGGTTTTTCCCCACAGGCATATCTTTGTGTTTATGTGTTTCAATCTTCTCTATCTATTTTCTGTATGCATGGTATATAGCTGCAATATCTTTGTTAAAGTAGTTAATGAATCTGAAATTGTAAGGATTTAAAAAGAATTTGCACAATACTTTCCTTTAGAGATTAGTGTAGGAAGCTATTTTTGAACCTAAGTTTCCATACAAGTGGTATCAGAGCCTGATCAACTTTTGATCCTAGTTGTTGGGTAGGGTTTTTTGAGCTAATCTCAAGTTGAGTGGGAGTTTTGTGCAGAGTATTTTGAATCTTATTTGTGGATTGAGATGGCAAGTTCCTCATACAGTAGAATGGAGGTGGAGAAATTTAATGGCACTAATTTTGAGTTGTGGAAACTCAAGATGGAAGACATGCTTAAAGACTATGATCTATGGGAGGCTACTTCACTTGATGTGAAACCTGCAATGATATTGCAAGAGGATTGGGAGATCAAGGATCAGAAGGCTAAGGGTCTCATTAGACTCTATCTAGCAGATGTCATTCTTTTGAATGTTCTTGATGAGACTACTGCAAATTCTTTGTGGCAACGACTTGGGTCTGTGTATTAGGCCAAATCTCTGGTGAATAAGTTGTTCCTAAGAAAGAAGTTGTATTCTTTAAGAATGGAGGAATGTGGATCCATAACTGATCATCTCAACGCATTCAATTTATTGATTGCACAATTGGCATCATCCAGTGCCAAGATCAAGGAGGAGGATCATTTTATGACCCTGCTTTGTTCCTTGTTGGATTCATGGGACCATCTTGTGATGGATCTCAGAAGTACTATAGTCACATTCCATATGGATGATGTGGTGTCTTCACTGCTATCTGAGGAGATGTGAAGAAAGACTTTGGATTCATCTAAGGAAGCCCTTGCTATTCGTGGGAGATCCAACGACAGAGGAAAGAAGAATGACAACAAGTCAAAGAAGGGTAGATCCAAATCCCATGGGAGTTCTAAGACTCCTGGAAAGTCCAAGGTGAAATGTTGGAACTGTGATAAAACTGGGCACTTCTGGAGGGACTGCAAAGAATCGAAGAAGAAGAAAGGCTCAGATTTAGCTTCCAAAAATTCTCAAGAAGATGGAGATGCTTTTATTGTAGCTTTGGAAGCCCATGCATCTAATGATGTGTGGTTGGTAGACTCGAGTGCTTCTTTTCACATGACCTCTCATTGAAATTGGTTCTCAAAATATGAAGAGTTCGATGGTGGAAAGGTGTACTTGGGTGATGATTCTCACCTAAAGATAGTTGGATGCGGAAGGGTCACTATCATATTTCCTAATGGATGAGTAAAGGGAATCAACAGAGTTATGCACATTTTGGGTTTGGCACGAAACCTATTATCTGTAAGTATGCTAAATGATGTAGGTGTGCAAGTTGTCTTTTTAAAAGATGGATGCAAGATGATGAGAGGTTCTATGGTGCTCACTAGAGGTGCTAGGAGAGGTACTTTGTTTCAGCTTGAAGCATGCATTGCTCAGTGCAATAGTTCTTCTGTTTCAAAGAAGAGAGTGGCTATCACTTCATCCCCATCATCTAAAAAAGAAGTAAAGAAGACTGTGGCAATGGGTTCCGATGGCAGTGCAGTAAGTGTACCTAAGGGTGCAAAAACTGTGGAAGGAAAGCTTCCTATAGAAAAGACGATGTTGTGGCATATGAGATTTGGCCACATTGGTGAGAAGGGTCTTAGGACCCTAAAGAATAAAAACCTCATTGAGGGGTTAAATGATTGCAATCTTGAGTTTGACTTCTATGAATAGTGTGTCTATGGTAAACAAAATCATGTTCAGTTTTACTCTAGTTCTCACAAATCTTCTGATGTTTTGGATCTTATTCATTCTGATGTATTTGGTCCTATAAAAGTCCCTTCAATCTCCAAGTCTGTATTTTTTGTATCTTTCATAGATGATTACAGTAGAAGGAATTGGATTTATTTCCTTAAAATTAAGACACAAGTCTTTAGTTGGTTCAAGGAATTTAAAGCCCTTGTAGAGAATCAAACTAGTAAGAAGATTAAGTGTGTGAGAACTGATAATGGTGGTGAGTTTTGCTCAGTAGAGTTTGAACAGTTCTGTAAAGAACAAGGTATCAAGAGGCATAAGACAACTCCTTATACCCCACAACAAAATGGAGTTGCAAAGAGAATGAATAGGACACTGATGGAGAAGGCTAGGAGTATGCTTAGTGGAGCTGGTTTAGAACAAAGGTTTTGGGCTGAAGCTATGGCCATTGCTTGCTATCTGGTTAACAAATCTCCTACATCAGCTCTTGTTGGTAAGACACCCATGGAGGTGTGGTCTAGTAAGAAGCCTTCAATTAGACATCTTCATGTTTTTGGTTGTGAAGCTTATGCACATGTTCCAAAGGAGAAAAGATCTAAGTTGGAAAACAAAGTTGTCAAATGTATTTTCATCGGATATAGTGTTGGTGTGAAAGGATACAAGCTTTGGGATCCTATGATTAGTAAGGTGTTGTATAGTAGAAATGTTATTTTCAGAGAGCTAACATCTTCTCCTATTGTGCTACAACCAGATGAAAAAGAAAAGGAAAAGGATGTTGTTCAGTTGCCTCCTACCCCTGAGAAGACTGAACAGAGGGACCATGTTGGGTCTAATGATGAGGAGAGCTCTAGCAGCTTTGATAGTTTGGAAGAAGAGGAAGAAAAACCTCAACCTCAATCCCTTGAGGAGATCCACAAGGGAAAGAAAGAAACCAAAAAGGTTTGGTTATTCTATGTTAGATTCCAGTTGTGCTTTTGCTTTGATTTCTAACACTGATGAGCCTAGATCTGTGAAAGAGGCTTTGGGCAAGGAAGATGTAGGTTCCTAGATTGAGGCTATGGATGATGAGATGGCTTCATTGGAGAAAAAAAAAACTTGGGACCTTGTACCTTTGCCTAAAGGGAGAAAATTTGTTAGCTGTAAATGGGAATTCAAGAAGAAATTTTGTGCAGATGGCAGTGTTGAAAGGTACAAAGCTAGATTGGTTGCAAAGGGGTATTCATAGGTAGAGGGAATAGATTATGGTGAAATATTCTCTCCTATTGCAAAGTTGACATCCATTAGATTTCTATTATCTCTTGCTGCATCATATGATTTAGAGATAGAATAGATGGATGTGAAGACAACTTTCCTTCATGGTGATTTGGAGGAAGAGATTTATATGTCACAGCCTGAGCACTACATTGTTAAAGGTAAAGAATCCTTAGTTTGCAGATTAAAGAAATCTCTATATGGTTTGAAGCAATCTCCTAGGATGTGGTACCTTAAGTTTGATGCCTTTGTGTTGTCAATTGGATTTGTAAGATCAAAATTAGATCATTTTGTTTATTTCAGAGTTGAAAATGATTGCCTTCTTATTGTTGCATTATATATTGATGATATGTTGATGTTTGGGAAGGGTAAGGGTATGATTTCTGATTTTAAATCTTAGTTGTTAGCACAGTTTGAGATGAAAGATCTTGGGGTAGCTAGGTACATCTTGGGTATGGAAATCAGTAGAGATAGGTCTAACAAAAAACTTTGGTTGAGTCAGAGTAAGTATGTGAAGTCTTTGTTGGATAGGTTTAGCATGGCAGATTGTACACCACTTTGTGTTCCTATTTTTGTGGGAACAAAGTTATTTGTAGATGATTGTCCAAAATCTCCTAGTGAGGTGGAGGACATGAGTAGAGTACCTTATGCTAGTGTAGTTGGCAGTCTTATGTATGCTATGGTCTATACTAGACTAGACATTACCCAAGTAGTGGGAGTCCTGAGTCGGTTTATGGCTAACCCTGGACGGGTGCATTGGGATGCAGTTAAGAAAGTATTCAGATATTTGAGGGGTACATTAGATTACTCCATATGTTATCATGGTAACTCTTTTGGATCTCCACATTTAGTTTGTATTCATGGGTTTGTGGATTCAGATTGGGCAGGTGATATTGATAGTAGGAGATCCACTAGTGCTTATGTGTTCACTATGTTTGGTGGTGCCATTAGTTGGACGAGTAAGCGACAACCTATGGTTACTTTGTCCACTACAGAAGTTGAGTACATGGCTGCTACTCATGCTTGTAAGGAAGCCATTTGGCTTAGGAGATTGTGTTCTAATGTTGGTGTTGATGAAAAATAGATTACTATTTGGTGTGACAGTTAGAGCGCTATTTGCCTTGCAAAAAATCCAACTTTCCATGCCAGAACAAAGCACATTGATGTGCAGTTTCACTTTGTGAGAGATATGGTGGAAGATGGAAACGTAAATTTGGAGAAGGTAGATACTATGAAGAATGTTGCAGATGCATTAACAAAACCAGTGGGCACTAAGAAGTTCAGATGGTGTTCAGAGTCTATGGGCCTTTTGGCCTATAGTGTTTAAAGTTCCTGTTATGTTCTTGTTGCTCTTACAAGGTGTTCGACAAGTGGGAGAATGTTAGGAATAAGGTGTCTCAACCTTGGATAATTCCTATTCTTATTATTTGTTTTGTAAATGTACTTTTTGCAAATAATGAAATTAAGTGTGAGTGTACATGTCTAGTTGGCATGTTGATCTGTCACTCCACTTGATGTGTTAGCATCTTGTGCGTAAGAAGATCATGACTGAAACGGTCATGACAGATTCCTATGACATGTAAGAACTATTTAAGGAATGTGCTATGATAGGTGTAAGAGCATCTTATGACTTGGGCCTATTTGGGTGCCCAAGAAGAAGTGGTTGGTGTGTGTAAGAGAATATGCTAAAAATAGGTTGGTATGACAGATTCTCTTACACTTCTCTTGTGATCGTTATTTTTGGCAGATTCTATGACAAGCTATCATAGTCTATTCTAGGGATGGATGCCTATTCTTGGGATTGCATGTAATAGCTATCTACATGTGGCTTTGTGCATGGGTCTTGGTGGTTGGACACCAAACTCCTTTTTTGGGTATTTTTTGGGTCTTGAGGAGTCTATATATATGATGTTGCTTCTATGGGAGAGATATATATAAGTTTTACTAGTCTCTCATCTCCTAAAAGAACTTGCATTGCAAGTGTGTTGTAGTCTTTGTGTTGAAGATAATACATTGTGCAAGTTTTGGAGGGGTGGGGTTGTTTTACCAAAAGTTTTTTCCCCACAGGCATATCTTTGTGTTTATGTGTTTCAATCTTCTCTATCTATTTTTTGTATGCATGGTATATGGCCGCAATATCTTTGTTAAAGTAGTTAACGAATCTGAAATTGTAAGGATTTAAAAAGAATTTGCACAATACTTTCCTTTAGAGATTAGTGTAGGAAGTTGTTTTCGTACCTAAGTTTCCTTACAAACCTAACCTAGAGTAGTAGGAAACTTGGTAACAGCCTTACTTCCTTCAGAAGCAACATGCCTAGCTAGCTCTTGAGGCAGAAGAAACTTGATAGCAATCTCAATTTCTCTAGAGGAAAGTGTCATGATCTTGTTATATTTCAGTAGAGAAGCAGCCTCAGGAGTAATCTTATAAAAAATATCAATAATGAAGCTCTCCATGATATCCATGGCATCACTGGATATTCCCTTGGAGGGATGCACTTCTTTCAACACCTTGTATTCTCAGATTTCATTTCTTTGACTACTGAATCCTTTGTGGGCTTGAACATCACTTTATTTTCTTTTCTCATCTTTGGAGAATCCTTTACTTCATTCTCTCCTTTCATATCATCTTCTTTAAGACTCCACACCTTAGGTTTCCTTCAGCAAGTCCATATCCACCATATCAAACAAGTTCTTGGTTCATGTTTGTTTAAGCTTGCCAATTGGTTGGACCATCAACCAAATACTTGATGACTCTAATTAGAGGATTCTACCATCAATTTGAATATTTGACACTTCTAGATGTAAAAGCCCCAAATTGGTCCCAAAACCCCCTAGAAACTAGGGCTTGCCCAATGTCTTGTCTCCCAACACCATAGAAACTGAACTAAAGTTGATTCACCATCAATTGACCATCCTATGATGGATTCATGCATAAAATACCCCCTCCAAATGCTAGAACATCTACTGCTATACCCTTGCACCAATTTGATGACCCTTATGCACCCTTCAAACTCATCAAACTCCTTCAATCACTCTCAACTTGCAAACTCTTCTTATTTCCTGCATTTCCAATGTTAGAATACTAAGTTACAAGGTTTGGATCCATCCCCAAGTGACAACAAATACATAGAAGGGATGGATCAATGAATTGCACTCCAATCACTTCCAAGTTCAAACGGTTATTGATTAACCTTTAAATGAACAATATAAGATGATCCAAATCATCAGATATCCCTATCCTTAAGACCAATCTTTTGGTGCTACCCTTGCCAAAACCAACTTCTAAACAAGCCTACCATAAACACCACGTACAAAAAACCTAAAATCTTCCATCAAAACCTAACCCAGAGCATTAGGAAACTTGGTAACAACCTTACTTCCTTCAGAAGTAGCATGCCTAGCCAACTCTCGAGGCAAAACAAACTTGACAACAATCTCAATTTCTCTGGAGGAAAGTGTCACGATCTTGTTATATTTTAGCAAAGACGTCACCTTAGGAGTAATCTTATCAAAAATATCAATCATGAAGCTCTCCATGATATCCATGGCATCACTAGATATTCCCTCGGAGGGATGCACTTCTTTCAACACCTTGTATATTAACCTTTTGTAGCTTCCTACACTTCTCTTCCTCTTCTTTTTCTTATTCTCTTCCTTTTGAACATCCCATTTTTTGGTAAAAGGGTAGATGCAATTTTGGAAAGAGTATCCCAATTGAAGAGTAATGGAAATTCTAGTGAGCATGAAGTTATTGTAGAGCCAATGGGTGTATCTCCTCCACTGACAAATATAACTACTTCTAGAGACTTGAGTTTAAATGGAGACTATCTATTCCCAAACATGCCCCACTCAAGCAGATGAACTAGATGTTGCTTGAACTACTTTTTGAGCGGCTTGCCAACTACTTCTGTGTAGTATTTCTATAATATATAATGTCCTCATACAAGTACATGCCATGCACAGTCGTTCAAACACCGCCAAAGAATCTATGCTGAAGTGTCGCTCAAGGTCCCTTAAGCATAGAATTAGTGATTTTTGTAGGGTTGTATCTCAGAGCTCGTGAAAGGTAACATGGATCCCTCAGTTGCTATGGGACCGTGTTTCCATGGCCTACAAAACCTTGTCTCAATTTTTGGAGATTCAACTTTTTTTAAATTTGGCAACACATTCTCGGTCGGTGTCAGAACTCAAAGTGTTCCTCAGCTGAAATGGCCAATGTTGTGTATCTTTCCAACCGTCAGTTGTAGAATCAAACCATCTATTCCAATAGCTCTAGGTGGTCAAGTAAACACTAGTGGAAACCTCATTCGACACCCACAGTCATTCAATCCCCGTTGATGACTTTGTGCTGAAGTGTCCCTCGAGGTCTCCTAAGCATGGAATCAGTGATCTTTGCGGGGTCATATCTCAGAGCTCATGCAAGGTAGAATCGATCTGTCAGTTGCTACAGGACCATGTTGCTAGGGTCTACAAAAGCTTGTCTTAGTTTTTGGAGATTCAACTTCATTTAAATTTGGCAACACATTCTTGGTTGGTGTCAGAACTCAAAGTGTTCCTCAGCTGAAATGGCCAATGTTGTGTATCTTTCAAACCATCGGTTGTAGCATCAAACTATCTATTCCAACAACTTTGGATGGCTGGGTAAATGCTAGTGGCAACCTCCTTCAGCACCCATAGTCATTCGATCCCCACTGATGACTCCGTGCTGAAGTGTCCCTCAAGGTCTCTTAAGCATGGAATCAGCCATTTTTGTGGGGTCATATCTCAGAGCTCATGTGAGGCAGCATGGATCTGTCAGTTGCTACGGGATTGTGTTGCTGGGCCTATAAAAGTCTATCTCAGTTTTTGGAGATTCAACTTCATTTAAATTTGGCAACACATTCTTGGTCGGTGTTAGAACTCAAAGTATTCCTCAGCTGAAATGGCCAACATTGCGTATCTTTCAAACCGTCGGTTGTAGCATTGAACCATCTATTCCAACAGCTCCAGATGGCCGGGTAAACACTAGTGGAAACCTCATTTGGCACCCATAGTCATTCGATCCCCGCCAATGACTCTATGCTGAAGTGTCTCTCAAGGTCTCTTAAGCATGGAATCAACGATCTTTGCGGGGTCATATCTCCGAGCTCGTGCAAGGTAGCATGGATCCATCAATTTCTATGAGACCGTGTTGTCGGGGCCTAAAAAATTCTATCTCAATTTTTGGAGATTCAACTTCATTTAAATTTGGCAACACATTCTCGGTCGGTCTGTGAACTCAAAGTGTTCCTCAGCTGAAATGGCCAACGTTGCATATCTTTCAAACCATTGGTCGTAGCATCAAACCATCTATTCCAACAGCTTTAGATGGCCAGGTAAACACTAGTGACAACCTTGTTTGGCACCCATAGTCATTCGATCCCTGCCGATGACTTCATGCTGAAGTGTCCCTCAAGGTCTCTTAAGCATGGAATCGGTGATCTTTGTAGGGTCATATCTTGGAGCTCATGTGAGATACCATGGATCCATTAGTTTTTACAAGACTTTGTTGCTAGGGCCTACAAAAGCCTATCTCAATTTTTGAAGATTCAACTTCATTTAAATTTGGCAACACATTCTCGGTCGGTGTTTGAACTCAAAGTGTTCGTCAGCTGAAATTGCCAACATTGTGTATCTTTCAAACCATCAGTTGTAGCATCAAACTGTCTATTCAAACAACTCTGAATGGCCAAGTAAATGCTAGTGGAAACCTCTTTCAGCACCCACAGTCATTTGATCCCTACCGATGACTCCATGCTGAAGTGTCCCTCAAGGTCTCTTAAGCATGGAATCAGTGATCTTTGCGGGGTCATATCTCGAAGCTCGTGCGAGGTAGCATTGATCTGTAAGTTGCTATAGGACCATGTTGCCAGGGCCTAAAATAGTTTGTCTTGGTTTTTAGAGATTCAATTTCTTTTAAATTTGGAAACACATTCTTAGTCGGTGTTAGAACTCAAAGTGTTCCTCAGCTGAAATGGTCAACGTTGCATATCTTTCAAACCGTCAGTCGTAGCATCGAACCATCTATTTCAATAGCTCTGGATGGCTAGGGAAATGCTAGTGGAAACCTCATTTAGCACCCATAGTCATTCAATCCTTGCCAACGACTCCATGCTGAAGTGTCCCTCGAGGTCTCTTAATTAAGCATGGAATCAATGATCTTTGCGGGGTCATATCTCAAAGCTTGTGCAAGGTAGAATCAATCCATCAATTGCTACAGGACCGTGTTGCTAGGGCCTACAAAAGCCTATCTTAGTTTTTGGAGATTCAACTTCATTTAAATTTGGTAACACATTCCCGGTCGGTGTCACAACTCAAAGTGTTCCTCATCTGAAACGACCAATGTTGCGCATCTTTCAAACTGTTGCTCATAGCATCGAACCATCTATTCCAATAGCTCTGGATGGCCAGGTAAACACTAGTGAAAACCTCATTCAGCACCCACAATCATTCGATCCCCGCCAATGACTCTGTGCTGAAGTGTCCCTCAAGGTCTCTTAAGCATGGAATCGGTGATCTTTGCAAGGTCATATCTTGGAGTTCGTGCAAGGTAGCATGGATCTTTCAGTTGCTATGGGACTATGTTGCTAGTGCCTACAAAATTTTTTCTCAGTTTTTGGAGATTCAACTTCATTTAAATTTGGCAATACAATCTCAGTCGGTGTCAGAACTCAAAGTGTTCCTCAGCTGAAACAGCTAACATTGTGTATCTTTCAAACCGTCTGTTCCAAAAACTCCAGATGGCTGGTAAATGCTAGTGGTAACATCATTTGGCACCCATAGTCATTTGATCCCCACCGATGACTCTATGCTGAAGTGTCCCTCAAGGTCTCTTAAGCATGGAATTAGCGATCTTTGTGGGGTCATATCTCAGAGCTCATGCAAGGTAGAATTGATCCATTAACTGCTACAAGACCATGTTGTCGGGGCCTACAAAAGCCTCTCTTATTTTTTAGAGATTCAACTTTGTTTAAATTTGGCAACACATTCTCGGTCAGTGTCTGAACTCAAAGTGTTCCTCAGCTGAAATGACCAACATTGCGTATCTTTCAAATTGTCAGTTGTAACATCAAACCGTCTATTCCAATAGCTCTAGATGGCTAGGTAAATGCTAGTGGAAACCTCATTCAGCACCCACAGCCGTTCGATCTCTGCTGATGACTCCGTGCTGAAGTGTCCTTCAAGGTCTCTTAAGCATGGAATTGATGATCTTTGCAGGGTCATATCTCAAAGCTCGTGTGAGGTAGCATAGATCCGTCAGCTTCTGTGAGACCGTGTTACTAGGACCTACAAAAGCCTATCTTAGCTTTTGGAGATTCAACTTCATTTAAATTTGGCAGCACATTCTCAATCGGTGTCCAAACTCAAAATGTTCATCAGCTAAAATGGCCAACGTTGTGTTTCTTTCAAACAGTTGGTCGTAGCATTGAAACGTCAGTTGCAACAGCTTCAAATGGCCAGGTAAATGCTAGTGGCAACCTTGTTTGACACCCATAGTCATTCGATCCCCATCGATGACTTCGTGCTGAAGTGTCCCTTAAGGTCTCTTAAGCATGGAATCGATGATCTTTGTGGGGTCATATCTCAGAGCTCATGCAAGGTAGAATCAATCCATTAGATGCTACAAGACTATGTTGCTGTGGCCTACAAAAGCCTATCTCAATTTTTTGAGATTCAACTTCGTTTAAATTTGGCAACACATTCTCGGTTAGTGTCTGAACTCAAAGTGTTCCTCAATTGAAATAGCCAACGTTGTGTATCTTTCAAACATCGGTCATAGCATCGAACCATCTATTCTAATAGCTCTAGATGGCTGGGTAAATGCTAGTGGCAACCTTGTTTAGCACCCATAGTCATTCGATGCCCATTGACGATTGCATGCTGAAGTGTCCCTCAAGGTCTCCTATGCATGGAATCAGAGATCTTTATGGGGTCATATCTCATAGCTCATGTGAGGTAGAATCAATCCATTAGTTTCTACAAGACCATGTTGCCAGGGCCTACAAAAGCCTATCTCCATTTTCAAAGATTCAACTTTTTTTAAATTGGGCAACACATTCTCGATTGGTGTCAGAACTCATAGTGTTCCTTAGCTGAAATGGCCAATGTTGTGTATCTTTCAAATCATTAGTTATAGCATCAAACCATTAGTTCGAATAGCTCTGGATGGCCGGGTAAATGCTAGTGGAAATCTCATTCAGCACCCACAGTCATTCGATCCACGCCGATGACTCCATGCTGAAGTGTCCCTCAAGGTCTTTTAAGAATGGAATTGATGATCTTTGTGGGGTCATATCTCAGAGCTTGTGTGAGGTAGAATTGATTCGTTAGTTGCTACAGGACTATGTTTCCAGGGCCTACAAAATCCTATCTTAGTTTTTGAAGATTGAACTTCTTTTTAATTTGGCAACACATTCTCGGTCGGTGTCTGAACTCAAAGTGTTCCTCAGCTGAAATGGCCAATGTTGCATATCTTTCAAACTGTCAGTTGTAGCATCAAATCGTCTATTACAATAGCTCTGGATGGCTGGGTAAACACTAGTGGCAACATTGTTTGGCATCCACAATCATTCGATCCCCACTGATGACACCGTGCTGAAGTGTCCCTCAAGGTCTCTTAAGTATGGAATTGATGATCTTTGTAGGGTCATATCTCAGTGTTCATACAAGGTAGAATCAATCCGTCAGTTGCTATAGGACCATGTTGCTAGGGCCTACAAAAGCCTATCTTCATTTTTAGAGATTCAACTTCTTTTAAATTGGGCACCACATTCTCGGTCAGTGTCAGAACTTATAGTGTTCCTCAGTTCAAATGGCCAATGTTGTGTATCTTTCAAATCATCGGTCATAGCATCAAACCGTCAGTTCCAATAGCTCTGGATGGTCAGGTAAATGCTAGTGGCAACCTCGTTCACCATGCACAGTCATTCAATCCTTGCCGACGACTCTGTGTTGAAGTGTCTCTTAAGGTCCCTTAAGCATGAAATCAATGATCTTTGTGGGGTCATATCTCGGAGCCCGTGCAAGGTAGAATTGATCCATTAGGTGCTATGGGACCATGTTGCTAGGGCCTACAAAAGTCTATCTTAGTTTTCAGAGATTCAACTTTGTTTCAATTTGGTGACACATTCTCGGTCAGTGTCAGAACTCATAGTGTTTCTTAGTTCAAATGACCAACATTGCGTATCTTTCAAACCATCGGTCGTAGCATCAAACCATCAGTTCCAATAGCTCCAAATGGTCGAGTAAATGCTAGGGGAAACCTCATTCACCACGTATAGTCATTCAAACCCCACCGATGACTTTGGGCCAAAGTGTCTCTCAAGGTCTCTTAAGCATGAAATCATCAATCTTTGTGGGGTCATATCTCGAAGCTCATGCAAGGTAGAATTGATTTGTCAGGTGCTATGGGACCATGTTGCCAGGGCCTACAAATACCTATTTCAGTTTTTAGAGATTCAACTTCTTTTAATTTTGGCAACACATTCTCGGTCGGTGTCAGAACTCAAAGTGTTCCTCAGTTCAAATGGTCATCGTTGCGTATCTTTCAAACCGTTGGTCGTAGCATCGAACCATTTGTTCCAACAACTTTGAATGGTCGGATAAATGCTATTGACAACCTTTTTTGGCACATAGTCATTCGAACGATACCAATGACTTCAGGGTGAGCAGTAGGATGAGTGCAAATATGTATTCTAGTGTTTGTCATTAACAATCAGTTAGTTAGGGGACAATTAGAAGTTTGTTTGTAAAAGCATAAGGTTGCACATCCACATCTTTCATAGAAATCTTATTAATAAAAGAAATCTTTCCAACATTATGGTACCCCAAGAATCCTTATATTATATTTATACATTTATGCATTCATTTCATTACTTTTGTTATTATTATAGTTAAGGAAGTGACTATTATTGAGGACAGTGACTGGCATTTGTAGCACATTCGGGAAGTTAAACATACATCGATAAACATACAAGCATAACTATAAGGCATGGGAAATTTACAAAGAAAAGACATGAACATAAACATAATTTAGTATACATCAATACACCAAACACATGAATTGCATACCTGAAACATAAAAAATATATATTCATAGGGCATGAAGTCAAATATATATGTCCAATAATGTCATACATTAAATATATTGAATATATTAAAACTGGCTTCCTCAAAGCCAAATGGATGTACAACGTATCACTAATATAATATACAAAAAATATGTCCACTAATGCCATATAGGCATACAATCCATATCCCTAATCTAGTCCTTTCCCGCTAGGGGAAGAAAACAAATCTTGAGTTGTCTTCGATCGTCACGTTGATGGAAATGTAGTGGATGCCATAGTCTTCCAAGTGTGCTCACTCATCCTCCTGTCTAGACTCTTCTATAGCTCGACCTGATAAAAAAAAAGAAAAAGATAGAGACAACTAATATACATCAAAATTGAATTATACAATGACATAAAATTGAATATTGGCTTACCGCTAGCAAATAGTCACTATGTTCATCCACCGAAGGTGGATGCTGGCGATCTAGAGTCATAAGTCCCTACAACAATGATCAAAATAATAATTAAAATACATACATGGATATCATTATAAAATTCAATACAAACTATTAAAATAATAATTAAAGTTAAGTGATCTCTTTCATACCTCAGTTAGTGCTTCAGAACCAGCTACTACTGCAGCTACTCCACGATCCAAAGTATCACGGACAGAAGGAGGAGTCTCTAATGTCAAAAGCTGAAAATGAAACAAAAAAAGTAAATAATGCAGTTAACAAGATTACATATATTTTTTACAACCCTGCTAATGAGTAAATGATACCTCCGTGAAGGTTCTATCGCGTCCTCCAGTGTGCGGTGTCAAAGTCAGAGCTCCAACATTCAACTAGTGCACATGTATATGAAAAATTATAAGATAACCGTTCATATAAGAACATTCTACTGACATGTTAATTATAATGCATTATTACATGTATACTTGTGGACTCAATGGTGACCTCACAAACCCAGGTGAAAGAATGTAATCATCGTGCCTCTGAATTTTGATCATAATTTGTTTAGTAATTTAGTCATTCATTCATTAATTAAATATGATCAAATAAATCCAATTAATATGCAAATAAAGATACCTCAAGGAAAGTTGCACGATGCCCTTCACTCTATTGTGAACGTCAATGGTCCACCAGTGCACATCTAATGCACATGCACAATAAGTTAGGATATAATTATTCATATAATTACATAATAATCAAATATGTTAATTAAATATTTTATTCGATACATACTTGTGGAATTGACGACGATGTGTAAAAGGGGACATTAGGATCATTGCCACTTCCACTGCCACCACCACCACCACTGACACTCTCCCCCTAAATTTTCATCATAAACAATAGATACTAAATTAAATAGTTATTCTTTTATAAATGAAATATGATCAAAGCAATTTAATGAACTTGGAAATATTTACCTGTGTGTCAATGCCAAATTTCATATTTAGAAAGGTACCAGTCATCAATCCAGAATCCTCTTCCTCTCTCTCGCTAGTACCAAATGTGTACAACCATCCACATGACTGACAAATATGCCCCCTTGAGGATTGACCATAGTCACCCTCAACTAAAGGAGTGGCACACTGAATGAGAGTCTGTGTCAGAGCACTAATCGTGCCTAATGTGTCTGCCTCTACATGTTCCTTCATAAGGGAAGGAATACTAACATGATCCAATGGTGGCTTGCCACTAGCAGCCCTAGGTGTGTTAGGGTCATGATGTGCCCTTGCTCGATCAAATGATGAATCCCCTCCTCTACCCTGAGAATCCAGCATGTCAAAATAATTTGGCACCACCTTGAGTACAAACTCGCAATAGAGTTTCCTCAAGAAATATATAGGAACCTCATGATTGTTACAAGGAGGTGAGTCAAAGACCATCCACCATCTCTCCCAAAAATTGTTCTTAATGTCTTCATTTATGCACCAATGAATTGGGAACCTCCTTGTTGTAGTTCTAAGAGTATTTGCATCCCCTGGTTTTTTAAATAGCTAGAAAATGTCATCTTTTGTGATTTTTTTCTTTTTTTATGTCCGCATAAGATAATTTATTTTCATAATATTATTTTTGTTCTTCTCTTTTATCCCACCATAAATTAATTTTCCCACTAACTGAGCTTACATGGGTCAATATTGCTTCCAATGATTTTGAAAATCTTTCCCTTCCAGGATTTTTACCACTAGAATCTTTTAACCGATTAATTAAAGATTCTAATTCTTTTTCCCCTCTTTCAATTTGGTTTAGAAAATTTTGTTGTGTTCCAGGAGGAGGTTTCTCGATTGGTGGAGGCAATTGAGGTTCATTTTCTTCATTTCTTTCTTCATTCGGTTCTTTATTTGGTTCATGAGGAGATGGAGGGTTTGGTGGAGGGAGATTATTTCTTCCTGGCAATTAAAAAAACTACATTTTAAAATATTCATTACACAACAAATTTAAACAAAAAAAAATTGAACAAAAAAAATTTAAACAAAAACAAATTTTAACAAAACAAATTGCAACAAAACTCAAATTTTAAAACAAATAAGAGACATGATAAGCTGTAAAAACACTTACCTCTTCTTCTAGATCAAACTTGATGACACCATGGAGCCATTTGATCGATGGATGAACAAAAATAATCAACTCACAAGCAAATATAATAGGGCGTGCGCACTTTAGAATCTCCTCTTAGTTGAAAATGCGAGTTTGAGAAAGCAAAATGAGCTTCCAAACCAGCGTTTAGCAAACTTTATACAAGTTTTTCGAAAGGATGTATGCCCTATAGGGTGCATGCGCTTTGGCTTAGATTGCCCAAGCCTAAGGCTTGGGCAACCCAAGCCATAGGGCGTGCACCCTATAGGGCACATGCCCTTTATTGCATGCGCACTATGCGCGATGGGGGGCCAAAAAGAAAAGTGGCATCTTTTTGGTCCCCCATCTTTGTGCACTTACCCTAAGCCATCATATAAGTATCATCCTAAAGTTTAAATAGACATTGACTATGGATATACAACACTGAGCCATAATAAATTACAGAGTTTCACTACAATTTTTATGTCCACTTACAATCATCCTACTACTTAGATTGCAATTTCTATGTCCACTACCATTAAAATATATCACTCCCCCTATTATATAGGCATCCTTCTCATTAAGTGTTTCCATTATAATATATCACTCTTGTTATACAATGTATATGCATACTTGTTTAAAATGTCATACTTGTTGCTCTTAAATATTATTACCATTTCACTCAAATTTACATGACATTAAAACCAAGCCGAAAATGTATACATACGTGTAAGTATAGGAGAAGCTGGATTCTGTAAATATTGAAAAAAAAAAACTATACCAATAGAAGCTTACGAGAAATTATACTTGTGCTTACCATACCATACCTAAACATCATAATTCTTATCATTTTCAAACTTGAGTGAAGCTTTGTACCATGCATCATTCGCATATTTGTATGCAATGCTGATTTAGACTGGAGGTAAACTACATGTTTCATGTAAACAATGTGGTTGAATGCAATCTCTTTTGCACATTTTCAAGAGTTTTCCCACCAATACAAGCATAGATAACACATTGAACATAATCTACGAACTGTGTGTGGTATGAAGTCTCGTCGAAGCTTGAAATATATCCACTCATGTTATTGTCAAAATTAAATTCAAATATTTCTCAAAACATTTATTCTTGTAGAATTAAGATATCCTTATCTCAATAATAAAACAATCTTCCATAATAGCTTTTAAATCACATTAACACACACCCATGTTCTGTAGCATAGTTCATTTTAGAAGTATATGGCTGATGTGAAGTGTGAAGTGTTTGTGTGAAGTGTTTGATCTCTCTTTATTTATTTTGTTGTTGATATTCACTATGTGGTACTCCCTATTTATGATCATTGTATGAGGAAATGTCTTGATGGCTTGCGGGCTGCAAGCTAGGGCATCATGCATTGTTTATGAGCTTACTGTTTGAGCAACTCATGTCCCTATTTGATTGGCCGGTGCTCTATTTGTTATATTGAGTTTACATCATATATTTAGTCTTAATAAATATCTTATAAAACAACATAAAACTAACCCAAAATACTTTGTCTTAATAAAATCTTAATAAAACAATATATTTAGTCTCAATAAAATCTTATAAAATAAGATATATTGTGTGAAGTGTTTGATCTCTCTTTATTTTTTTTGTTGTTGATATTCACTAGCTATGTAGTACTCCTCATTTATGATCCTTTCATGAGGAAATGTCTTGATGGCTCGCGGGCTGCAAGCTAGGGCATCATACATTGTTCATGAGCTCACTGTTTAATACTGGCATTGTTTACATCTTTTCATTTGGAATGCTTGATGACCCGTGAGCTTTGAGAGCTAGGGCATCGTTGCTATTACCTTCAAGACATTGTGTGAAGTGTTTTATCTTTCTTTATTTATTTTTCTGTTGATATTCACTATGTGGTACTCCCCATTTATGATCATTTCATGAGGAAATATCTTGATGGCTCACGGGCTGCAAGGTAGGGCATCATACATTTTTTATGAGCTCACTGTTTGAGCACCAACCAATCAAATAGGGACATGAGGTGCTCAAACAATGAGCTCATAATGACATAAACAATGCATGATGCCCTAGCAAAATAAATAAAGAAAGATCAAACACTTCACACAATATATGTTGTTCTATAAGATTTTATTAAGACTAAATATATTATTTTATTATGATTTTATTAAGACAAATTATTTTGGGTTAGTTTTATGTTATTTTATAAGATTTTATTAAGACAAAATATATGATGTAAACTCATAATTATACTTGATATATATATATACTTCAAAGGAGGAATTATGAAATATAGTTGTAGGTAGTTATCTCTTCTATAATGATGGAGGAGTGAGAGGTAATGATCAATGAGGTTGCTTCTATTAGATCATACATTAATACATTTACTATTTTGAATTTGAGCTCGGGCATCATGCAATGTTATTGTTGTCATTGCATGCTTATTACTGTTGTGCACCATATATTGTTTTATACACTGTTTATTTCATTGAGACTGTGAGCTTGGCATTTGTAATGTATTTTCTGTTATTGGATCAATGTCGCCATGTTGTTGAGGTTGTAGATGCATTGAATCACCACTGCCATTCTATTTTGATAGTAGTAATATAACAAATAGAGCACCGTCTAATCAAATAGGGACATTAGTATAGATGACATAGATTTGTGTACCTCTTTGTTTTGATGTAGCTTACTCATTGCATGCAATGGGGCCTCCTTCAAGCTGCCAACCATGTTGTGATGTTATGATCTTTACTTGAAATCACAATAGTGACTCACCAGGTGTTCATGAAGACATAAATGTAGCAATTTACTCTCTGCAACATTCTTCTGAGTGCACATATCCTGTAGCATGGTTTTTCTTTCAGAAGTGTATGGCTTGACTATGCACATGCATAATTGTAGATGAGGATCAATAATAGGATGCCATTCATTGCTTAGATATTTTTTATCTAACTCCCATCTCTCTTTTCTTTGCAGGTTCTGGATCACACAGGGGCACACTAGATTCATACCTAGGTAAAAAATTCATCACTTTAGGCAATGTCTAGCACCCTTATTATTTATGTTCATCCTCTTATGTATGCCTGTACTCTTGCATTTTCTTCAGAAATTTATTTTCCTTGTATAGTATATACAAGTTATTTTTCATATATATACATGTAATCTTTAGATGCAATTTTTTTTTTCCTTTACATGTATCTTTGTATGAAATGAACACAAATTTAACAAGATCATCTAATAATGCAAACTAGGGTACTTGATGTTACATAGACCTTGCTATAACTTTGTCCTAGGCCCTCCTAGAATCAAAGAGGCTAATCTCCTAGCCTTAAGGGTGATATCCTAGTCCCCTTCTAAGAAGTTTCAAACTCCTCCTTTCTCCATTTAGTCTATGACACCAAGAATATGATAAAGTTCACTGTTCTAGGAACCTCTTTGTCCCTTCTAAAAAGTTTTGTCTGCTGTCTGGCCTAAAAAGGCTACTAGGTTTAGTACGCCCAATTGACCTTTTTCTGCTAATAACTCCAAAATTCTCTAAGAAAAGCATCTAACTAATTATGGATTCAAATACCCTTTTGGGAGAGCTTTAAGATTCTATCAGTCTCCTTTTCCCATACTGTCCATACAGGGCCTGCTGAAAATGGGGCTATAAATGAGGGTTTGGTAACTCATTGTCTGTAAGAGTGAGGGTTTAGTATTTTCCCTTGTATCCATAATCTCCCAATCTCTCTCTGCATTGGAGATGTTTGATCATGCATCTGACCTCCCCTCCACATTATTTGAACCAGGCTTTGAGCACCCTTAATCACTCCATCTAACTCTGCAACAGCACACTGACCCCTAACCAAACACTGATAGCTTGCCTAGGGCATCAATTTATAGATGTATATCTTGAACTTTCTAGGGCCCCTCCTTTGCACAACATATATTACAGGGAGTCTAGACACAAATCCCATAGACCCATATAGATTATATGGTGGGAGAGTGCTGTAGCACTCCATTATTCAAAGCTTTGTCAGTAGTAACCTGAGATAGGCCAAAATAAAGAAAACTATGAAGACTAACTCAAAACTAAAATGAAATGCTAAATAACTATTCTAGGAATTCAAAAACATTAACAATCATCACATGAAAATATTATATTTGGATATTCAATCCATTTCTTATCTCTGTCAACACAAAAATGTATATCTATGTCAAAGGAAAACTAGTTACACAGTCTAACTGCAACCAAATGTTTTCTCTATGTACTACACTCTTCCCTATGCCTCGAATTATGGTTTTCAAAGCTTAAATAGCTCCCTCCTTGGTGTTAGGGCCCATGGATCGGGCTAGCTATCTCTTGAGCCGGTTACATGCTTTTGTAAGAAAAGTTGTCATGACAACTTTCAAAGTTGTCAAGCAACTTTTGGTGGATAGACAAACCACCTACACACACCTCAAAAGCACTTAATCCTTGATCGAGTAAGGGTCATAAAGGCCATTTGTTCAACTTTAGAACACTTTCCTATGATAGGAAACCTAGCAAAGTTGGCTAAGACAACTGCAACCAGGATCCAAAAGACACACCAAGGACTCAAAAGAACAAAGAAGAATAAACACTAGCTAGCACACCTAGAGAGACCAAATAGGCTTCTCCCTAACCTAGTGGCTTGGCTAAGGCCACTACAAGCCAAAATTTAGGAACACTAGGTACCAAACAGGCCTACCTAGGTGCCTTCACCAGAACTGTAGTCTTTTTGAATCTTAGGATGACATCTCAATTGGGAAAGGAAAACCAAAACCTTTCATAGACCAATAACAACCAAGGCATGTGGGTGCTCTTTTGTTGTATAGTTATACTCATAAAATATATGTACGGTTATAAAATTTCATGTCTTGAAATTTTATAACATAGTTCCTCTTCATCAAAATAGAATGGAAGTGGTGATTCAATGCATCTATCCACATTCTATGTGCTTTGACCCAATGAAATTTTTATCATCATGATGAAGTAATAATGCATTAAATGTATTACTGATGTCCCTATTTGATTGGCTCATGCTAATTTGTTTGTTATATTGCTACTATCCAAATAGAATGCCAATGGTGATTCAATGCATCTACAGTCTCAACAACATGGTAGCATTGATCCAATAATAGAAAATACATTACAAATGCCAAGCTCATGGTCTCAATGAAATAAACAGTGTATAAAAAAATATATGGTGCACAATAGTAGCAAGCATGCAATGACAACAATAACATTGCATGATCTCTGAGCTCAAATGCAAAACAATAAGTGTATTAATGTATGATCATATATTTAGTCTTAATAAAATCTTATAAAACAACATAAAACTAATCCAAAATACTTTGTCTTAATAAAATCTTAATAAAATAATATATTTAGTCTTAATAAAATCTTATGGAACAACATATCTTGTGTGAAGTGTTTGATCTCTCTTTATTTGTTTTGTTGTTTTGCTAGGGCATCATGCATTGTTTATGTCATTATGAGCTCACTTTTTGAGCACCTCATGTCCTTATTTGATTGGTCGATGCTAAAACAATGAGCTCATAAACAATGCATGATGCCCTAGCTTGCAACCTGTGAACCATCAAGACATTTCCTCATGAAATGATCATAAATGGGGAGTACCACATAGTGAATATCAATAGAAAAATAAATAAAGAGAGATCAAACACTTCACACAATGCCTTAAAGGTAATAACAATGATGCCCTAGCTCTCAAAGCTCGTGGGTCATCAAGCATTCCAAATGAAAAGATGTAAACAATGCTAGTATTAAACAATGAGCTCATGAACAATGTATGATGCCCTAGCTTGCAGCCCATGAGCCATCAAGACATTTCCTCATGAAATGATCATAAGCGGGGAGTACCACATAGTGAATATCAACAATAAAAAAAATAAAAAGAGATCAAACACTTCACACAATATATATTGTTTTATAAGATTTTGTTAAGATTAAATATATTATTTTATTAAGATTTTATTAAGACAAAGTATTTTGGGTTAGTTTTATGTATTTTTATAAGATATTTATTAAGACTAAATATATGATGTAAACTCAATATAAAAAATAGAGCATTGACCAATCAAATAGGGACATGAGGTGCTCAAACAGTGAGCTCATTAACAATGCATGATGCCCTAGCTTGCAACCTGTGAGCCAAACTCGAATGCCCTCTTGCTGCATGAAAATAAAAGCATGGGCAACACAGGCTTGGCTCGGGTGGATATTGAAAACTTGTTGCATGAGTTTTAAGTATTAGTAAATGAAAAATTGTATGCAAATATTTATAATTAAATTGCAATCAATTTATTTTTGATGAAATTCACTACAATAAAAATTCATGATACCAATAAAAAATGCAGGCCTTGGAGTTCAAAAAACCGATTATAGAAGAGGACAAAAAAATAGGCTTCAAACAAGGCTATAAAGTCGTGGCTGAATGATACTGAGCAATGAGTGCACAAGGTTCTTTTGCTAGATCTATTGATCAGGTAAATAAGCCAATTGATTTTTATTTCAAGTTGAAAACTTTACCAATTACCGTATTTAATGTTAAGTTCCAACATAAAGTGAATATATTTTTTTTAAGTAAGGAAACACTGATTATATATTTGTTTAAAACTTTAAAGTGAATATATTTATATGTAGTAAACTGAATGATTAACATTTCTCAATATTTGTCTTGTATTTATATGTATATATTGTCGATAAATACACTAATTATTTACATTGGAATGCAGCCTGCCGATATTGATACTGCACCAGCCGAGCACAATGGAGGCATCGATTCTAATGTGAA
Source organism: Chamaecyparis obtusa (assembly GCA_027943335.1). Lineage (NCBI taxonomy): Eukaryota > Viridiplantae > Streptophyta > Pinopsida > Cupressales > Cupressaceae > Chamaecyparis > Chamaecyparis obtusa. The sequence goes on from BSBK01005304.1 coordinate 26,888, forward strand.
TTGTAGTACTCAAGGTATACATTTTCTATTCAAATTTTGATTAATGAATATTTAATACAAGCAAACATGTTAAATTTAATTTGGCAAAAATTTAATTATAATGTGTTGGGATTAATAAAACATTTTGTATTGCAGTTGTAGGGGATGTAGAGGACGTTGTTCACGATGAGCATGTTGAGGTTCAAGCCGTTGAGCAAGATGATGTGGTTGGACAAGGTAAAGAGCATCACGTTTATATTTTTTAATGTATTGAAATGCTTGTAACAATAATGAATATATTTTAAATTAACCCCAATTATGATAATATGTTTTTAATTGAAGCCTTTTATTTGTTATTGCAGAGGACCCACCTTTGCAAAGGACAGTGAGATCACGTGCATGACTGAGAAGAAATGATGCTTTGGACATGGATAGGATACGCTTCTGCAACAATATAAGGAAGCAAAAAAAAAGAGAAAGCCAAAAAAAATGATTCTCATTTATGCAACTTATTTGATAATGAATGATGTTTATTTGATAATGACTGATGTTTATTTACACGTGTTTGAGCTTAGTTCCATGTTTAGACACCGAGTTTCCTTTTATACACTGTTGTAATGTTGGAGGGGTTTTCACTAAATTTTAGTGGATTTCATATTTTGGGAGAAATTAGTATTAGAATGTTCAATGGGTTCTTTTCTAAAACACAATACTTAAATCATCAGCTTGTCTAGAATGGTTAATCAATTGTTTAAGGTGGATTAGTTGTGATGATGAGACACACCATTTAGATGTTAACTATGAGAGTCTCTTGGTTTCAGGCAATACAGAAGGAGATGCCTAGTTCAATATGCAATTTGAATTCATATACATAGGATATCAGGTGGAGCTGAAAAACACAACAGGGTTGCATTTTTTATAGAGGTCTTTAATTACATATTTTAAGTTATAGACCATCGTGAACATTGTAATTTTGACCTATTAAAAAAATGTAAATGTGTTTTTTTTTTTCAACTCCACCTTCTATCCGTGCATATTCTACTTGTGTTGCATGCGCATTCTTGATTCAGAGTGGGAAAAATGTTATTTTTGATGCAAGGGAGAGAATCCATACATATAAGTGATGGAGTTGAAGGGAGATGAAGGAATACTAAACATTGAATTTGGAATTTTTCATCAGAGAAATTGTACTGGAGGTGTGATCAATAGAGAAGATAGTAATGACCGCAGGAGAATGAATAGTGGTTATAGTTGTAGTGGGGAAGATAGTGGAGGTCATCCATGAAGAAACTTGCTGATAGAGATGGTGTACAAGAAACAAATTTGAAAAAATGTAAATGTGTTGGGTCTTCTTAGCTCCACTTTCTATCTGTGCATATTCTGCTTGTGTTGCACACACATTCTCAATTCAGAGTGGGAAAATCTTATTTTCGATGTGAGGGAGAAAAGCCGAACACAAAGAACATGCAAATAAACATGACAGCTACAAAACATAAATGTAGGCATCATGGTCCCAATTGTTTGGAGACACAACATAATTGAATGCTATACCCAAAAAAATGCAACACAACCACTACTCCTGTAGTTCTAAGTTGACACTGTGGGATCCAAAAACCATATATAGATTCCTTATCTTTGGTTTTTGGATCTCACAATGTCAACTTGGAACTACAGGAGTAGTGGTTGTGTTGCATTGTTTGGGTATAGCATTCAATTATGTTGTGTCTCCAAAAAATTGTGACCATGATGCGTACATTTATGTTTCTCAACTGTTGTGTCCCAGGACCCCTTATGACCCTTTACGACCCTTTACAACCCCTAAGAATACACATCTTAGAGGTCTTAAAGTGTCGTAAAGGGTCATAAGAGGATCCTAGGAGGGGCCAGATGAGCTTCCACCTTCATGCGGTTGGCCCTGTTAAGTAGAGAATGTTAAACTATTATCAAAACAAAGAGAAGCTCAATAATTTAAGATCTCAATCAATGTATGATAAATATATATTTCTTTTTAAAAAATAGTGTGAGTCATTGCAATTACAACGGAAACCAAATAATAATTGATGAAAAAACTAAAAATGATGACTATCTGTCAGAAACATTAATCACTTCAAGGAGCAATGATCACTTCAGCTCGCCTCAATAAGTCTTGACCCAAGATCAAGTCATATTGATTCATCTCAATGGCTACCCAGAACCAAGTCACAAAGAAACACCATAGACCACACTGTGAACCCACTATGAAGAGGCATCCAATGTCTCATAAGTTGCATCAAATGACTTTCTTTCTGTAATCCAAGTCTCTCATCTTGGTTCACCTAGAAGAAGACTTCTCCCAAGTCATCACAAATACCATAGTGATCTACAAATCCAAGTCTCTAGACTCGACTCAATAATGTATGAGCCGCTACCGAATCTACTATAAATTCATCTCTGAATGAAAACCAAATCTACAAGAACACTAATTGAGTCAAACTCGATCAAAAAATATATATATATATTTTTTTAAAAATTGTGATTTTCGTCACAATTACGACGGCCCCAGAGAAGCAACGACAATCTGTTAGAAATTCCCGATGGATAACCATCTCACCAATAGCATTTTCATTGGTATACAATCTTCCAATGATAGCTAGGTTTTGGAACATTATGACAATTACCCATCATAGGTACAACATTTTTGTTGGTAACTAACTATGTCCGACGGATAGCCATCAAACGTGGGACAGCTACAGGTAGACCCAAAGGGTATATTCATTGTGTTGAAACCCCCTTTTGCGATGACTATAGATGTCACATGTATGATGCCTATCGTAATCATTGATTTTTTTTACTGTAAAACTATGATGCCGGATGGTGTCACTTAATTGATGGCATACTATCTGAATTTAGACAATCAACCGTCAGAAAAAGGTCTCAAATGTACTAGTGTTATATATAGAGCTATATATCTGTAACAATAGCTAGATTTATGAATTGATATCTATGTATGTGTGATATATACACATATGTACATATATATAGCTATATATATGTATATATTTATTACAATTTCAAGAAATAATACTATCAATCATAGCTTAAGGAAACAACAATAAAAGACATCTCAGAGATAAATTTATTTCCTTAGATTTTAAGGAATGCTACTCCAATCAGTTGATGCTTATAATTCATAATGACTTCTAATCACTTCTATGAAATGTAATCCATAATTTCCAACTACCTTTTACTACCTGTCAGTTTATTTGGGATGTTCATAGCTATCTTTCTTTCTTGTGGAACAAAGGAACCTGAATGTTTACTATATATGTTATTTCCTAATAATCTCACATTGCTAATGTTTCCCATTCTCTTGATGTTGTATCATTGTATTAAAGGTTTACTATTTCAGGCCTTCTTGTATTCCTAGGTTTGATAATTCATCTACCCTTCGATTTCCTTCTCAATATATATGGTTAATAATGACTTTATCAAAGGCTTGGCATAACTTGATTGCCTTTAATAAAATTGAATGTAACCTTCAATTGAGGAGGGATCCTTTCTTAAGGTATTGATAATAATTGTTGAGTCTCCCTCAATCTCTAATTTTTTTTAGCCAACACTCTTGCATACTACAAGACCTTCCACTAAAGCCATTAATTCTACCCAGTTATCAATTTCTATTCTTATAGTTTTTTCCACCTTCTCTATCTCCTCACCTTCTGAGTTGTGGATACTACATCCAATGCCTTCTTTACCAGGATTTCCCCAAGATGCCCCATTGAAATTGAGTTTAAACCATCCTTCTTTGGGGGGGGGTGGCCACTTACAATTTTCCCACTTCTTGGATGTGATGTCACCCCCTTGTCCCATAAACGGAGGAAGTTTAAGACCTATCCATTTTCCTCTCATTTTTACATCCGAGTGAGACATCTTTGTTTCCTTTTTATGATTATTCATGACCCAATTATTGGTGAGTTCTATAATTGAAGTCTCTATCTTACTAAGGAGTTACTTTATATCCATCTTCTTTTCTTGAAATATCCTTCTATTTCATTCCTTCCAAAGTTCCAATAAGACAATAGAGGGGCAAAAATCCATAATGAGCCATATATTCTTTCTTTTCTAATGAGAGGCCAATCTTTACTCATGTCCTTAATTGTTCTTGAGAAGGTTGATATCCAGCCTAATTGTGAGCATAGCCATGGAAAACATTGTCTAGAGAAGGGGCATTCTAAGAATACATGATCTAGGACTTCTTCCTCATTTTCACATAAAGGGCATCTACTTAGTCCTTGGTAACTCGTTTTCCTATATCTTTTAGCTATTAAGACCTTTCTATTCTAGACCAGTCAAGTAAAAAGTCTTGCTTTGGGCAAACAATCCTTATTCCAACATAAAGTTGCAAGAAGAGAGTCCTTTGTGTTAATTTTCTTGGATCTTAGAAGTTTATATCATTCCCTTGACTTATATTCCCCACTTTTGCTTCCATCCCACATCAGCTTGTCCTTTCCTAAATTGAAAGTCATTTTTCTTTTTGCCAAAATTCTTTTCAAAGCTTTTTTTTCTAAGGAGGGAAGGTTTATGTCCTTCAAATATTTCCACTTCCATCACATCCCATCTTCCTCAAAGGTCACATAGTCAATAAATCGCTTTCCCCACATGGCTTCAAGAATATTTCTTAATTGGATTAGGTTGCCTTCTGTCTCCATAGTTTTATAACCTCCCCAAGAGTCCTGCCAAAAAAGAGCTTATTTCCCTTTCTTGATATTCCATGTAATGTTTTCCCAAATGAAAAATATACAATCCATCATAAAATTCAAAATCCTTGACTCCCTAGGACATGATTACTCCCTAAAAATGTTAAAACAATCAGTATTACTAAGATATTTCTTTTCTAGAATCCTAACCTATTTAAGGTTGGGGTTTCTAAAGATTTTCCAAACTAGTTTGGCTCCAAGGGCTCTCCCTTAGAGTTTGATATCCTTAATCCTTTCTCCCCCTTCATCTTTTAGCCTACACCCCTTATCCCATGCAAAAATGGAGATATTTCTCTTGTCTACTATTCCTTGCTAAGAAAAAGTACATAAGAATTTGTCGAGTTTCTCCCTCTTATTTCTTGGGAGGTCAATACAGGATAATTGATATATGGGTTGTGCCGAGAGGACTTCTTGAATCATATTGGCTCTCCCAGCTGTCGAAAACCATTTTCCTTTCCATGGTTCCATTTTTTTTCTTATCTTCTTAGTTGTCTATTCCCATAGTTTTGTAGAACATGTCCCTATGTCTAGAGGAAGTCCTAAATATTTACATGGTAGACTCCCTTTGTTAGAATTTAGAATATGGCTTATTTTTTTCTCTAAATCAGGATGAGTATTAAAAAAGAAGATCTTCAACTTCTCTGGGTTAATCTCTTGACCTGATGCTATAATATATTGACTTAGGATTGATTTGTATGCTTCGGCTTCCTCAATAGTGCTCTGACCATATATCATAATATCATCCACAAATTTTTGGTGAGTAGTAGGATCTAAGTCATTTGTAATTTTAATACCATTAATGGTTCCTTCATTTTGATCATAATTTAATGATCTTACCAATTCTTTTGCCATCAGGATAAAAAGAAAGTGGGATATCAGATCCCTCTATCTAAGTCCTTTATTGATCCTGAAAAATCATTTAGGTGCCCCGTTCACCAAAATTAATAATTTAGTCTAGTAGAAATGCATTAATAGATCAAGTTGATCCATTGTCTTACAAACTTGAAGGCTTTTAAGAACTTCCTCAAAAAACTCCAGTCCACCCTATCATATATTGGAAATTGCAATTGAAACAATTGTTGTATTGTCATTGATGTCAAACCTTAATTGGTAAGATTGTTGCTACTTAGGAAAGTACTATATCTATTTGAGTGTTACTGAGGGGCTAAGCAAGGTTGGTGACAATAGCACCTAAGGAAAGTTTGAGTTAACTTGATACTACAAAGTGTACTTGACTATGTTGCACAATGATGAGATAATGTATTGTTTATCTTAGTAAGACTAAAGACTAAATTGGTAGGCTTGACCGAGCAAAGAATGGAAAAATCATGTTTAAGCCGAGTAATGTTAGTGTCGATCGAGTTGGTATATGCCGAGAAAAATTATAGTGTCGACCGAACAACAGTTAATTGTTGAGGAAGACAGTGTAAGCTGAGGAAATAGTTTTAGTAATGACTGAGCTTTCTACATGAAGACCGAGTGGACAATCACAATATTGACCGAGCATCAACAATTTTATATTTGAAGAGAATTTAATTTTGGAGCCGACATTGTTGAATTCTTGGATTATGTAAAATGTTTTGACTTTATTTATTGATTATTTGGAAGCATTAAATGCACTATAAAACATTTTATTGTAAATCTTTAAGAGATTTGAGATGATTGTAGAAAAGGAGCTGAAGAACATGAAGCGGGTAGATTCAATGAATCTAATCTAACCCTAAGATCTATGAATGAGATTGAGCGGCATAAGATGAGTTAACCTAATTAAGGAAAGTATAAAGGGAACCTGAGCATTTTGATATGTATGTACATGGAGAATAGAGAATGTTGGAAGAGGAAAGTTTTATTGACTGAATAAGTAGAAAAGGCTGAAGGAGAATTGTGGTGATTTCTTGAAGAAAAGTTATGAGAAGATCAGAGATGGAAATGGAAAAGTTTCAAAGTCATTAAACCAACATTAGTGTACGGGTTTGGATCTGATATTTGCAAAGTGAGTTGTATATTTTTTAGATAATATTGCTGCTACTTTCTAACCATTGTAACAGTCAAAATCCTTTTAATAGAGGTTGACCTAACAGTCATATGTTAAATCCTTTGAACAAGGTTGCATTCTAATGGAGTGTATGTAAGTCCTATGACTAGGCTCACTTTTAACAGGGTGATTGAAATCCTTTAACCGGGTCACACCTAACAATGTGTATTGTAACCTTTGACAGGGTTGGTTTTTTACCGAGCTCGCTTCAAAAGAGTGAAAATAATAGTAGCATGTTACAAAGTGGTTTTTCTCAAATTGGGTTTCCACTATAAATCTTGGTGTTAATACTTGTGTGAATGTTTTGGTTTGAACATTACTATGTTTTGCAAGTTAAGTTACAGTTAGGTAGTGGACTGCATTTTTAGATGTTTCTATTATTGAATCAGTGATGACCAAGTTTGTTTTGGTTATTGGATCTGATTTAAGGAAAAAATTTTGAGATTGTTTTATACATTAGGACCTGAGAACAACTGATTCACCCCCCCTCTTTGTTGTTCTATATCATATTAACATCATACACCTTTTTAATATCCAATTTAATTAACATGATAGGTTCTCAATGTTTTGAATTGAGTGTATTACCTCTTGTGCAATTATTACCCCATCGTAGATAGATCTTCCTAGAACAAACCCTATTTGTTCTTCACTAATTAGGTTGGGTAGTATTTTTTCGATTCTAATCACCATAGTCTTAGTAAATAACTTATAAAGAGTATTGCAGAGTGCTATAGATTTGAAATCATTAAATTTTTTTGGTTTCTCCTTCTTTGGGACCAGAGCTATGAAAGTATTATTTACTTTGTCTAAAATTTTACCTAAGTTGCATACTCCCTCTAATGCTTTTATTACCTCTTCCCCTATGAAGTTATAGCATTTCTGAAAGAAACATGTTGAAAACCCATTAGGCCCTGGAGATTTGTTCGGGTTCATTTTCTTAAGGGTATGTGCAGGATCATGGTATGCCAAAAAGTGGTGATGTGAAAAAGAAGTCCTGATTGATAAAATCTTTGAAAAACAACTATAACTTTCAAACAATATAACATTTTTGAAATCTAAAATATATATCACATTCTATGCTTCACCTAATACAGTAATAATAAATAATTCTTTTAATTTGATTAAATTTAGACTAAGTTAAGGTGGTCAGACATGAGAGTTTTTATATTTAGGAAAATTTGTAGTAGAAAAATCATAATTAATTATTTACTTGGAAAAAAAACATACATCACATCTGGACATGAGTCTACTACTTTTATTTAGAATCTTATATAAAAATATTATCATTTGATTTTGTTTAATGTGGTCAGACATACACCTACTTTTTATCTTTCTAGTCCTAATTGATAGACTTATTGAAAAATAGCTATAACTTTCAAACTATATAACATTTTTAAAATCCAAAACATGTGTCACATTCTATACTTTTCCTACTACAAGAAAAATAAATAAAAATTCAATTTGATAAAGTTTAGACTAAGTTAACTCGGTCAGACATGAGGGTTTTTGTATTTTGGAAATGTTGTAGAAGAAAAATCATAATTAATTATTTACTTGATAAAAAATTACAAAAAATTATGTGTCACATCCGGACATGAGTCTACTAGTTATATGTTGAATCTTGTAAAAAAATAAATCATTTGATTGTGTTTAAGGTGGTTAGACATACACCTACTTCTTATTTTTTTCCTAAAATTTTCGTACTACTACATTGAAATTTGAAAATTTCAACATATAGAATAATTGTTTTTCAAAAGAGGCCTAGTATCTTAGAAACTAAATTCAATTTTCTACATATTCTCTTTTACATATTTTTGATATAATATTTATAATGTTTTCAATTTTTTATGTCAACTTGCCTAAACCTAATTTTCTGAATTTTCATTGTCACTTAAGGGCCTAGTTTGGCATACCATGATCCTGCACATATCCTTAAGGGTATCTTCTACTTCTAGTACAGTCATTTTTCCTAGTAGTTTTTTATTTTTCTTGGAAAATTATCCTTGGAATATTTTTTATGATGTTTTCTTGTGCATCCAGATTTGAAAAACCTTTGTTGTTGAAAATTTCCTCAAAATATTGAACAACTTCCTTTTTTTTCCCATCAAGGTCTTCCACTTTTTTTCCTTCTTTGTTTTTAATGAACATTATCATGTTGACTATTCTTTATTTCTTTGTACTATTGTGAAATAATTTTTTGTTTCTATCCCTTGCCGCTAGCTAGGCTTCTCTTGATTTCTGTATCCTGAATATCTCTTCTTTAGATAGGACCTCCCCATACTCTTTAGAAATTGCTTTTCATTTTTATATAAGGCAATGTCCATCCCTTTTTTTATTACCTCCTTATTTAGGTTCTCCAATTTCTCTTCCAATGTTTTCTTATTTTCAAATATATTTCCAAAGTGTTTTGCATTACAAATATTAAGCCTCTGCTTAATAATTTTAAGTTTATTTACTACTTGGTAGAGTTTAGACCCAACTATCTCTATTTCTTTCCACCATATTTCTTTCATTTCCATAAAACCATCAGCCATAAACCACATCTTTTCAAATTTGAAAGGGCAATTATCTGGCCTTTTATCCACCAGAATCTTGAGCTGAACTAGATAGTGATCTGAACTAGATATAGGCTTTACCTTCGATCCCATGGTGAAAGGTAGCTCTGCCAAATTTCCATTAATTAGGAATCTATCCAATTTTTCTTCTATGAAGATAAAGCCTTTTCTTTGATTATTCCAAGTAAACCATTCCTTGGATGTTGTAATTTCTAATAGTCCATTCTTGTTTATCCATTGATTATTTTTTTTTCTTCTTTTAGAATTTCATGTCCCTCCCCACTTTTTTGAGGTTTTAGTGGTAGTATTAAAGTCCTTGACAATTTTTCTTCAATTTCCTTCCACACTTTCACCTTCTCCATGTTAGGAATGGGACCATAACCATTGAAGATCCTAAAAATTAACCTTTTTTTGAGAGCTTTGAGATAGACCATAGCTCCAATTTACATGGCCTTTAATTGTAGTGATAATCACAACTCTTGGATCCCAAATAAACACTAAACCCCATGAAGCTCCCCTAGTCAGAGAACCCCAAATTTCTGTAAAACCTAGTTTTTTCTTTAAATTAACTATGTCACTATTGTCTAATTTAGTTTCTTGTAACATTATGGTTTTTTCTTTTGTATTTGGTATGTAGTGTTTTAAGAGTCACTTCTTGTTAGGGGCATTCAATCCCCTAGCATTCCATGTTAGGACATTCATTGCGATTTGGGAAGGAACTTCTCCTTTCCTTCATTAAAGATATCAATTAGTTTGGTCTATCCTTCTTCACCCCCATCCCATATTATCTATTCTAGAAGAGATTTTCTACCTCTCTTTTGTTAGTTTCAGCACAGTTAGGGGTATTCTTGCTAGGCTTTGTTGTAGCGATTCCCAATGCTTTGTGTTCTTTTTGTTTCAGATTCTCTAGTTCTATTAGAAAATGTTCTAATTCATCTTTTTCCAATGGATCATCTCTTTTCAAACATTCCTTTATCAACAAATCTCTTTGTCTCACAACATCCTCTTTTCCACATATTTCATCCATAAATTTCTCCATCAGATCATCAACCACAAAATGAAAAATATGTTCGGTGATAATCCTAACCTCCTCCTCCACCCTAGTTGGGCTATTCAACATCTCTTTTCAAGGGCTATTTGATCTGAAATTTCCTCTCTCATTTTCCATGTAGATATTTTCTAGCTCTCCTTTTCTATCGTATTCCTCGAGATTCTAATTTGTAATAATTTTGAAGCCTCCTCTTGTCTCATTTACTGTTATTGAGATACCTTCTAAAATATTATTACTGTTATATCCCTCCTCTTTCCCTTCTAGGAGTTTTTTCCTACCTGATTCCTTATCATCTACAATCTCCCCTTTCTATATATCCAAAACATAAGTGCTTGTAACTTCTTCCAATGGTTTTAAATTCTCTTGATTACTTTGTGTCCCATCCCTTCTTACTTATTTTAGTTTATCTTCCAACATTTATTTTAACTTTGATTTGATGAATTCAGGTTGGATTTCATAAACTTCTTCTAGACTCTAAATAAAGATTGGGTTTAAGGATTTGATATTAATATCCATGTACTATTATACTTTCAAACTAAGGAAAGTTTGTCTTTAGCATTCCTACATACTGACCTAAGTGATTCCCTATTTCCTTGAAGAATTCTAAGTTTATTAATTCTACTAGAATGTTCTAGAGAAGGATAGCTTTGTTTACTTTAAAATTTACTAAAGTGATAGGATCAAATTTTGGTTGCCAATCTAAGAATGTAAAATTACATTCTTTAAAACTAGGGTTCTCATCCTAAAGAAAACTCTTCTTAACCCCAATAGAGTTACATTTAATAAAAAAGAAACCATCTAAGAGAATCACAATACTTACCTTATCCTTGTGTTCAGATACAAACCACTCTATTATTTCCTTCATGGGAGTACCAAAACATTCCATCTTGTAAAAATGCCAAATATTTTAAATAGATCTATCATTTTTCTCATTTGGTCAGATCTCATGTTTATCACTGTTTCCATTGGTGATAGAACCCTCATTACCTTATTACTTTTGGTAAAAGTTGTTTGAGGGGGAGTGGTGCCATCGAATTTTTTTTTGGCAAGGACATTGAAGGAATTATTAGTTTGGATGTGGAAATGTTGATCCCTTTTAGGTTGAAATGGTTTTTGACCCCCTTTTTTTGTTTTACCTTAGTCCATTCATTAGGGTTCCAACCATGAAACTTCTTAGCATATTTTGTGCATTCAAAGAAGAAAAATTGATCATTTAGTCTTTCCCACAAGAAAGTATCCATTCATACACAAAAACATTCCTTTTTTTAATATAACCTAGGATGATCCTCCTGATGATGGTTAGGGAAGTACTGGCCACCCTATCTTCCTCTCCCTATTTTCAGAGCTCTCAGAAGATGTGATTCTGTATTCATTGAGATTTTGGGAGAAGGAAGTGCTAAGATGCTTGACTCCCATATCTGCATTGAAATCCCTCTTTGGATCACATGCATATTACGAATGTTGAAATATGGTTTTCCCTCTAGGGATTCTCTGATTTTTCACATGAAAATGAAGATCCATTTTTTCAATTTTTTTTTTGTTTAGTTAAAATTTAAGCTAGGGATGTACTCCCTAGGTGGAATGAAAATGCCCCACTTCCACATCTCGCGGGTAAATCAAGATACAAGATCTTGGGGGCCTCTCAATTTTTGACACAGTAGAGAGTAACCCTGTAAGGTTTAAACCTTGGTTGTAGGAACCACGGGAAAGAAGCCCCACAATTTAACCAAAGAGAAAGAGATGAGACTTGTTTAATTAAACAAAAAGGGTTTGTTTCCAAAACCATATTCAGTTAACTAACCGACGACTCCATAAATGCATTTTTGGAATAATTAAATGATTTAATGTATTTTCCTCCAAATTGTGATGACATAACTAATTTAATCCCTTTTATGTGATTAATTGATAATTATTATTTACTTAATCAACATCCTAAGACATTAATTAAATAAATATCATAAGGTTGATTTAATTGTCAATAACATTAGGATTTAGGAATTTATTAATTAAATAAGATCAAGTGCGATGGTTGAATGTGACCTATAATATAGGTCAAATCAAATTGAATTGGCTTAGGTTAGGAATTAGGGGTTTCCCTCAAGATTAGGGGCTTGTTGTTTTGTTGACTATTTTTGGGAAATTACATTTGTCCCTCTTTGAATTGGTGTACACTCAGTGCATTGATTCAAAGAATAGTTAGTGTTGAGATCGAGAATTATTTGATGTGAAGTGATGAAACTACTCTCAAGTTGACTGATTCAAAGATATTGATTCCGAACTTGATTGGACTAGAACTGACAAAAATAGATCAGAATGGTCAGTTTGATGTGAAGCGATGAAACTAAACACTTGATCAATAGATGGATAACAATAAATAACCAAATTGATCAATGTTAGAAAGACACTTAAACCATTGGATTTGTTTGAATGAATAACTATTTTGATGTGAAGCGATGAAACTGATTATCATTAAGAGATCAATAATGAAATTGACTTGATTTGATGCGATGAAGCTAATTGGATTAATGAGGAAAATTTTGGTTTGGTGTGAAGTGATGAAACTGATATGACCCTAGATATTTATTGATGATGAACAATCTCAACTTGATGTGGTGCGATGAAGTTGAGATGCCCATTAAAATGAGGTCTTATTTGATTTGATTGTTTGATTTCTTGATTAAAGATTCATCAATTTCTCTATATTTGATGATATGATCATTGAATTGTTGATGTCATGATCATGCCCCCTCAAGAGAAAAATATAAATATGGCTAGGTGCCCTAGTGATCTGAAGTAATTTTGATTGATAAAATAATGCAGGAAGAGACTGATTTGATTTTTATGAGGTTGTAAGCATGTAAGCCACATTTTGCTCTTATTTTAGGTCCCATTGAACAAGTTTAACCAAAATTTTAGCACATTGTTTTCTTTAGGAGAAAATTATCCCATTGGTCTGGAGTACCAAAGATTGATTACACAAGTGGTCAACTACAGTTTGAGTAAAAAAGTCAAAATACAATTTTGATAGATAAAATGATATCAGATTTTGATTTCAATCTTGAAAATGGAATTTGGATGGTCAAATTAGTTGGGGGTATAATTTTCACATCAATCGAAGCAAGTTGAAAATTAGGTCAATGCAATGTTTTTAACATCTCTTGTAGGAAATCATTTTTTCAATACACAGGTACTTGATCATGTCTCTGATGACATATAATTGGTTTCTTGATGAAAGAAGATGATGATCATTTTAAACTCGGGCCTTGCCTTTTACTTGGGAGAGAATGCTGCAAAGTGATGATACTATCAAATTGCAAATGCAAAGCTAAATATGAATGCACCCCAGAACTTAGTCACTCGATTTTGATTTGAAAATTTTCAACATTGAGCATTCTTTGAATGTTGAAGTGTTGATATAACCCTCACTGGTGCCACTAAAACCATGAGGATATGAATATGAGGTTATTAGGATTATTTGTCATAAATGGACAAAAGAACCAAGGCATTCAAAGCCAATATGACCTGAATGTCATTTCCTTTTGATTTGGCAAGTGACCGTATGCATCAAGGAATAAGAAGCCAGGATGACCTGAATGGTTCTTGCATGCAAGGACATTAGATATTAAAAAAAAATAGGGTATAGGTCCAATACAAGAGTATTGGTACTAACCCGATAGGAAACAAACAAACAAAGGTTCAACATATCTCAAACAATTTCAATGTTTGGTTTAATGCATGTGTTTTTGCGTTTAAGATTGATTTGTTGTGGAAAAACACTAGGACAATTGGAAGATGGGAAATTGAATGAATTTGGATGAATATGGATGATAGACCCAGAGATGACTTGATATAGACTAGTGGAACAAATCCGATTCGCTTTCCTCTGGACTGAATCTGATCAGTTTCTAGCCACAAGGGTTCTCAAAAGAACCAATGTGTCACGGAAGAGACTTAAAGATATGTACAGACTAAAGAAAATAGATGGAGTGCTTGAGTATAAGAGGCATCTATTTACCAGGTTTTCACTGAGCAACTTTTTCTTTCTTTTTTAATTTTTATTTTTGGTTAATGTATCAAAGCACCTATTTCTAGGTTTTCACCAAGATGATCATTTTTTAAGAATTTTATAATTTTTAGGGTTTTTTCAAGTTTTTTTTTCAATTCCTATCTTTTTTTTCAGGATAATATAGATATGTTCATGCTGATAGATATTGAGAATGCTCAGGTGTAGAACTTCTTTAGGTGGAGAGTGTTGATAGGGTCCCAAAAAGAAAAATGTTATCCTTCTGGTGTAGAAAGATAATAAAAGCCATAGCTAAATATTTCAGTAGTGATGTAGGGACCTAACTAGTTGGTTTCAAACTTCCCCTTTTGTTTTTGATGTGATTGTTTATAGGGATTTTCTCACAACACTAGGTCGCCAACCTTAAGATCTCTAGGTTTGACCTTTTTACTCTACCATCTTGACATTCTCTTCTAATATTCTCTAAGATGAACAAATGCCACTTGTTGATGCTCATTCAATAGTTCTAGCTCTTGCAATCTTGAAATTTTGAGGTCTTCATTTGTTATCAGTCGATGTAAAGAAACCCTCACAAATGGGATTTCTATTTCAACGAGAAAGACCTATTTTGTTCCATATAATAGAGTAAAAGGTTTTTCCCAGTAGGTTTTCTAATGCTTGTTCGTTAGGCCCATAATGCAAGATTGAGTTGTAGATGGCAATCCTTTCCTTACTTATTCACAGTGTGATGCAAGATTTTCAACAGATTCTTATTTGAGGCCTTAGCCTATCCATTTCCTTGTGGATAGTAGATAAAATAATAGTGGTGTTTGATTTGGAATTTACCATAGAGTTCAGTTATATCATTGCTCTTAAATCCATTATCATTTATAATAGATGAAGGTATACCATATCAATAGATTATGTAGTTCAAAATGAATAGGGCTAATTGTTTTCCTAATGCTTTTGTGAGTGGGACTTCTTCAAGCCACTTATTGAATTGATTTATGGTTATTATTATGAATTTATGTCCATTTGAAGAGGATGGATGTATCTTCCTAATGAGGTTAAATGCCCATCGTTGAAATGGCCAATGTGTGATGAAACGAATAAGCTCCTAGGATGGAGCATGTATATGATTACCATGTAACTGACATTTCTTACAAGCTTTGGAGTACCTTGTTGCTTCTTTATCCATGTTTGGCCAATAGTGGCCATCTCTCAACAAATTTTGAGCTAGAATAAGACCATTAGAGTGAGAACCACAAATACCTTAATGGACCTCAATGAACACATGTGTGGACTCTTCCTTTTCAATACACCTAAGAAAAGTACCTTCTAGTCATTGCCTATAAAATTCATTTTCTATGAGAACATACCATGAGGCATTGCAAATCAAGTGTCATTTTCCAATATAGGTTAGCTCATCGGGGATGACCAGATGGTGAAAATAAGAGTAAACATGGTGGTAGTAGGATAATTCTTGTCCTACAATAGAAAAAATCATTTGAGAGTCAAGGGAGTTGTATGTTGGATAATGAAGCTCTTCCACTAGGAACTCATAATGGAAGTCTTCTCCTTTTTGTGGTAAGGAGGCCAGTGTGTCCATTACATTGACAAATTTTTTTTTTGTCCTTGGAATTTATTGGAATGTGATGAAAATGAAGTACTTTTTAAAATAATCAACCATTCTTTTGTAAGGTATGAGTTTAGCATCCTTTGTTTGATAGACATCATTAATTGGGTTGATTACTAGTTGAGAGTCACAATGAACATGTAACTCAAAAATGTTCCATTCAATAGCCAACTTCATTCTATTCACTAAGGCTTCATATTTAGTAATATTATTTTTACAAGGGAACCCGATCTTGTACATCTTAGGAATAGAGTAGATTTGAGGAGTGATAAATAACACACCTTCTCCTGAACATTCTTGAGTGAAAGAGTCATCAAAGAACATCTTCTAGGATCTATGATTGATGTGCATAATGGACCCATCTGGGAACTCAATGTTGATAGGTTAAGTTTACTGTAGTGAAGCTTTAGCCAATTGATCTACAATGACTTTCCCTTTGATAGAATTTTGTTCAACATACTCCATGTCAAAAAGACTGAGGATCATAACCCAATTAGCCAACCTACCATTCAAGGTGTCTTTTCTCAGAGGAATGGATCAATCTTTGCAACCAATTTTACTGAGTGTGCTAGCATATAATGCCTCATTTTTTGTGATGCAAATACAACTATCAGACAAGCCTTATCAATTACTAAGTAGTTCATCTCATATGAGACCAAAGTTTTACTGATGTAGTAAATAGCCCATTCCTTTTTTTTTCTCATCATGTTGTGCAAGGAGTGGTCCTAGTGATGTTGTAGTAGCTAAGATGTACAAAATTATTGGCTTACCCTATATAGGAGACATCAAGATTGGAGGATTTTCTAAATATTCTTTAGTTTGGTTGAAGTTATTGTTACATGTTTCTTCCCATTGATACATCACTACTTTGCAAAAGGTCTTTGTGAATGGTTGCACCTTGTCATCTAGCTGTGAGATGAACTTTATGATCAATTGAATCCTTCCTTGGAGTGTTCTCATTTGACTAATATCCTTTGGGGGTTGAATTTCCATGATTTCTCTTACCTTTTTCATTCCCACCTTAATCCCCTTTATTGAGACAATATATCCCAAGAGTTTACCAGATGTCACACCAAATGCACATTTCTTCAAGTTTAACCTCAGTTTGAACTGCTCTATTCTATCTAGAATCTTGCCCAAATCTTGTAGATGTGAAGATCTATTCATTGTTTTTACTATTATATCATCCACATAGTCTTCCATATTCTTGTGTATCATGTCATGGAAGATGGTTGGTGCATCTCTCTGATATGTAGCACCTTCATTTTTCAAACAAAATGGAATGACATTCCAGCAAAAAATACCCTAAGCACATGGGAACGTTGTTTTCTCTTGATCTTATGGATCAATTTTGATCTGGTTATATCTAGAAAATCCATCCAATAATGAGTACATTTCATATTCGGATGTCATATCAACAATCATGTCAATGTTGGGAAAAGGGAAGTCATATTTAGGACATGCCCTATTAAGATCTCCAAAATATATGCATACTTGGATAAATTTATCAATTTTTTATATAGGCACAATATTTGAGATCTATTTCGCATAAGCAATTTCTATGATGAATCCATCTTTGAGAATTTTTTCCAACTCTACTTTTACTAGTAGAGCTAGATGAGGATGCATCTTTATGAGTTTTTGTTTAACTAGTTTAACTCCAGGTGTAATTGAGAGATGATGCATTATAAGATCTGGATCTAATCTTAGCATATATAAATAGGTCCAAGCAAAGTTGACCTTTTTTTCTTTAAACAATTGAGTTAACTCTTACAACTCATCTGTTGATAGTGACTGTGCCAAATGGATTAAATGTGGGTTCTCTTTAGTTCCAATATTCATAGGTTGTGTTAGTTCTATCAATATTGATGATCTCTCTTGGAGGTGACTTGACAAGATATTAAGTACCCCATCCTTGGAATCCTCGGAGAGGTTTTCACCATTGGACACCTCTTTTCTTTTTACTAATTTATGTTTTGAGACTTCCACAATGTGGTTTCTATCCTTAGAACATTTGTTTCTTTTCTTTTTTTTTCCTAACTAAGGTATGTGATATGTGCTTTAGTCATGTTCACGCTTGGTTCATTGGTGGAAGAGGAAACTAGTTCAAAAACATTAAGATAGAAGGATAATATGTACTCATTGGGAAATGTAGGTATGGTCATGGGTTTCTCTTGAAAATTCTAATCAATGAGTTCAAGATGCATGAGTGGCCAGGATTCAATAGGTTCCAAGGTGTTCATGGTATGTTCATCATAGAATTAGACTATTAAGTAGAGTCCTAAATTATTATCATGTATAGATGTGTTCAAATTGGTGAGGGCCCTAATGGAATCATCAAAGCCCATCTCAGGGGTTTGAGGATCTAACTCATTAGACCTAATCCTTGATCTTTCACCTGCCTTGAGTTTGGTGATGTATTGTTACACCGTGTCAATGTCTTTATCTATAGTCTTCTTAGAAAAATTATCAAATTCATACTCATGAGAGTCTATTTCATCTTGATCCACCATGTGTGAGACATGAGTAAATTCTTCCCTTTGACCCCAATAAGGATGGGTCCTTCCCACAAATTCTTCTATGGTCATGTCTTGTCCCTCTATATTAATGCTTGACTAAGGGGTGGAAGCCCTCATTTGATCAAGAATCATTTGTCATTCTTCTTGGGTTTTCTTTTTAGTAATTTTAATCCAAGGATTTTATTAAGCATCCCCATTAAGAAGATATAGAACATATAGAGGAATAGGATAAGGATAATCATCCGCCTCTTTAGATTCACTCCTCTCACAAGTGGGTGTGTTTCTATTTCATATTTTGTTAGCTGATAAGAAGCCTAAGCTAGTCATATATTTGGAGCTCCTGTACTTGGTTTATATGGGTTGTATAAGACCATCTTGATGAGACTCGTAAGGGCCCTTACCTAAATAATCCAATCATCGAAACAAATCATATCCCTTACCATATTTTTTAGGAGAGATCTCACAATGTTTAACATCATTACCTTTAGGTTCTCTATACATACATTCCAGGATAACTTTCTCTTCATTTTTATCTTCAAGTGGTATAGTTGCTTGAATGAAGCTACCATAATGGATTACTTTGTCTGGTATAGATGATGGTTTCATTTCTTGTGAAGGTCTCCCATAAGATTTGGGAAGAGATGTTAGTGACATAATAGGTTCTATCATGTATCCACCCATCCCCATGTCTTTGATTTTTCTATTTTTTTCTATTTATTTCATTATATCTCTTTTTGACTTAGGTAGAATCCTATCTATTGTGTGGAACAAGAGTATCAGTTGATTATTTCACTACATTTCAAACATAACTGGCATATGTAGGAATGGTGAATTCAATACCATTGAAAGGGAATTTGATGCACTAGTGATAAGTGGATGTGACAACTTGTATTTTTTAGATCCATAGCCTTCCCAACAAGATGTTGTATGCTAATGAAAGATCCAATACCTATCATATGAACTCTCTTACAAAAGGACCTACTTTGATAGGTAGGCATACAAGACCTTTAAAATATCTCTCTTTCTCATCATAGGCCTTTATTTTTATCTTCTTCTTGGGATCAATGGAAGACTGTGAAAATCCCAATTATTCTATAAATTTATAGGTATAAATGTTCAACCCTGTGCCTATATTTATCAAGACTCATTTTAATCGATTCTTGTGGATCACAAATTCAATTTGCGGGGATACATTATGAGGGTGACTCAAATAATTATCATCTTCCTCTAAAAATGATAGATAGTGGGGTGAGGTCAAGTGACCCACCATGGATTAAAACTAATCTAAGTCCAAGTCCTTAAGGACATTGGTAGTTGACAAGGCTTTATCCAAGATCTATTTGTGAGCTGGAGAGATTTTGACCAATTCAAAAACTAAGATTTTAACATTGATTTTCTGTAATTGCTTGATAATGTTGTAGTCAACAACATGAGATGAAACTAGCTATTTGGAATTTGATGAGTTGGACATGGTTATAGTTGGTTGTTTTTTTATTGATGTGGAAGGTTTTGATGATGCTGATTGATTACTAGATGTAGAAGAGTTGGAAGGTCAATATCCTCTTAGGGTTACCTTTTCTTGTGCGTGGGTCACACCATTAGTAGCTCTAGACTCTTTTTCATTTTTCTTGACAATAATGACATTGTAGTATTCAGAAGGGACTACCTAAAGAATATTAATGACATTATCATCACTGACACCATATGCATGATTAATTATGGAACCTTCCTTGGAGTTGGGGATTTCCCCTTTCTCATATTTAGGTAAGGGATTTTTAAATACTTTATGATGACCAGTATGGCATGATTGCCAACCATAATTATTTTGTTATCAATGAGATGTTAGATTTCATGCTTGAGCCTCATACAATTATCAGTCTTGTGTCCTTTATTCCTCTAAAATTCATAGCATTCATTATCCTTCCAAAATTTTGGTTTCACCTCAAGTTCATATGGTCTGGAATTGTCGGGCAATGTGATCAGTTTAGTTTCTAGAAGAGTTTGGAGCACTGATTCGTATGGTTCACCTAGAGGAGTGAAGTTATGCTTATGTTTAACCCAAGGTTTCTCTTTCATGATATTTCTTGTCCCTTTTGAAGGGGTCTTAGTAGAATTATCAACTTTAAGGGCCCTCATATTGCTTGTCAGATTAAACACCATAGGTTTTGATTAAGGAGCAACATGATCAACTACTCTATCATTTACCACATTTTTTATTTTTGTTCCAATACTTGTTCTTATCCTTAGAGATGGAACTATATTTGTTGTCCTTGTAAAGGGTGATTTCACCCTTTTTAACAATCATATCTTCCATTTTTAGTGTACTCTTCACTATTTTGTCAAAGGTGGTTGGATCTTGCATCTGTATGGGGAAATTCAATTCAGGGATCAACGCATTGGTGAATATATCCATCTTTTCCAATTCAAGTATGAGGTGGGGATATCAAGAAAACATTTTCCTTCATCACTTAATAAAATTCAAAAAAGGCTCTCTCATTTGTTGCTTTGTATTGCACAAATCAGTCATTGTCATGAGATGTTGGATGTTATAAGAATACTATTGTAAAAATAGTTTGATCAGCTCATCAAAAGTTTTGATCCTTTTGGGTAACTTTGAAAACCACTCAATAGCCTAGCCACCCAAAATCTAGGGAAAGAGAAGCATGTGGTATCTATTTTCATGCATAAATACCATGAACAAGCATAAAAATCCTAGATGTGATCTTGCAGATCAGTTTGACAAAAATACTTGTCAAAGTTTGGGATCTCAACTCCATGTGGGAATGGAGGTAAGTAAAAATATTTATCGAAAAGAAATGGACAAAGGGTGTCCAAAGAATATTTTGTAATTGGTTTCTCATTTTCCTTTTTCATTTCTTGTAATTTCACTTGTAAGGCTTGCATTTGTTTCATACCAATGTTAAAGGACTTTCTTCCTCTTTAGCAATGATGTCTTCATCTTTGTATTGAGGAGGAATTTGTGCTCCTTGTTGTGCTAGTTTGAGGAATTATTGTTCTTTATCTTGAGCCATGATAGTTTCATCAATTTGAGGAAGTATTTTTCACCTTTACATATGGAAATACTAGCCTCATCAGGTTTAGAGTCACTCAAGGAATGCTCTCTATTAGTAGCCTGAGTACAACACTGTGATGTCTTTTTCTAGAACCTTCATGCTCTTTTTGTTTTCCAGACATTTTTGAGTTAGATGATTTATCTCAATGAGGGATTAATTTCCATGAATTTTTAGGTTGTTCCATTAAAAGAGGGTTTTATTCAAGTGCAAGATGTCATTTCTCTTCTTTTATAAATTGTCTGAGAGATCCTCTAGTTTGTATAGGTATGAATCACTTGATCATCTGATAGCTGCTAAAGTAAAAAACAACATGTTGAACAAGTCCAAGGTAAATGATGATTACAAAAAGGTAACATCCAATCAAGAAAGAGATACAAATGACTCAGATCTGAGTCAAGGTTAACAAATCTAGATGATAATGCACTCACGACTTGAAAAAGGATAGCAGATAAGGAAGAGTGTATTGATGATGATGGAAATGATCAAATGAATAAGCCAACAAATCAGGACTCATGAAAGTGGAGACCAGACCATCAATAGATTACAACTAAATTTTTCTATGACAAGCTCACCATTCTAAAGGTAGAATTGCAAAATACAGGATAAAATATAACTAGAGGTCTGGAAAAGATTGATAGGATTTTGGATTTTTACCAACTGAATATTAAGGTTTTCATTTCTTTTACCATTTTTACCATTCAATTTTTATCTTTTGTTTAAATGTTTGATTGTCAAATGTTTAGTGTACAAACACAACAAACACACATGTCAAAAGACTCAATGATAGCAACACTTTCTAAGCCCTATGGTCAATTGGATGAGTGAGAAAATCCTTGCTCATTGACTTAGGTACACACTTGATAGCTAATTTGAATATGACCACTACCAACCATGCAATGGGTTTAATGATGTCATATTATCCAACTCCAAATGCTAATGGAGGCACGATATGATGAGTGTCTTGGGAGAGTTACTATCTCCCTTGCACTTAGATTATCCCACTTTTAGGGGTGAACTGGGTAGGTTTCTAATCTATGGATTCTAGTAAGGGTCTCCATTTTAATACATTATTTGTGTATGTGCAAGCATGATTTAGGCCTATAGACCTACAAAAAACCTTGACATAAGTAGTCACATAAACATGATTGAGACCTTGTTCCCTATCATGTGTTAGGTGAGAGCCAAATACAAGCTTAAATGGTATCTGACTTCCGAGGCTTTGGATGTATGAAGCAATTTTATTTAACTTGAGTTGGAGTGGTGTGGCTTACACCTCATGCTCAAGTGGATCATTCCCCAAGGGTGAGTACTTTTTCCCACTTAGAAAGACCCATCTAAAAGATATGCATGAAATAAATAGAAAAGCTACAAGGGTTTGGATTTTTTATTTTCCCTCAAAGGGAAAAACGAGCATAATTTCCTACCTTTTCACTATTCTCAAACACATCAGATAGTGGTTTATTTTAATAAGTCTTGCATGCGAGGTTCCTAGAAAATAATTAATGAAAACACAAAGTTCAATTATTTTTCCTTATGCAACCTGCATGAAATAAAATCAATAGTGTTAGTTTTTATCTCCCTGACACACGCCCTGTACAAAAAGTCTAGAAGTTTTGTGAATGTATTCGATGAAATGACCTACACAAATGCATTAAGCTATTGAAAATCTAGAGAGATATAAAAAAATCAACCTATAAGTTTTAGTGAAATCCAATCAAAACCTAGAAAATAGTTCAAATTTTTCTATTTTATCAATTTAAATGCAAAAACACGTGCAATCTACAAAAATGACATGCAATCTAAAAATAAAAACATGCAATCTATAGAAATAACATGAAATCAAAAAAGAAAAACATGCAACCTACATAAATGACATCCAATCTAAAAAGAAAAACATACATCCTATATAAATGACATGCAATCTAAAAAGAAAAACATGCAACCTACAAAATTGGCATGCAAGCTAAAAAGAAAAACATGCATCCTATAGAAATGAAATGCAAGCTAAAAATAAAAACATGCTCCTACAAAATTTACATGCAAGATAAAAAGGAAAACATGCATCCTACATAAATGACATGCAATCTAAAAATCAAAACATGCATCCTATAGAAATGTCATGCAATCTAAAAAGAAAAACATGCATCCTACAAAAATGACATGTGCAATCTTAAAAGAAAAAATGCATCCTACAAAAATGAAATGCAAGAAGAAATAATTAAATGGACTAAAAGAAAATGCTAATGTGCTATAAAAGTGATAGCACATAATGGAGCAAAGATGGAACACATTGAAACATAGCTCAAAGGCGCTAGAAGAATAATAGATAGAAGATAGAAGGATTTTTTGACTTTCTTTGTGCCAAAGAAGAGATGAAACACACTGAAAAAAAAGATAGCATGTGCTAAAACAAAGATGATACACATTTTTTTATGTGCAAAATTAAAGTACAGACACAATCTTGAGATTCACAAAATTAATTCAAACATGAGGACAAAAATGAATGTTCAGCCCAATAGTGGGCACCATAAATGTTAGTGTGGAGACTAATGTGTGTTCTACCACAAACACTTCAATTAATTATTGTGTGACTGATCAAATAAAGAAAAATAATTAAGCATAAACCAATAAAAGTGACTCATTTCCTTCTAGTAGACAAGAGTATGATTTTTTCTCTTAGATCATTGCAAAATTCAGTGACTTTAGACCCTATCTAAACGAAGGATTTCAAAAGAAAAGCTACTATGCATTGCAAATTCATCCAATATTTAGGCTAAGTTTAATCCATGATTTAAGAAAAATTAATAGAATTCCTAAGATTTGATTATGCAAATGCAAACAAACTAAATAATAATGATAATAATCAAATAATGATTAAACAACATTTTTCCACTTCGCATCCTCTTTTTTTTAAATGATAATGGAGGCTTGATTATATATATATATCCTCTTGAAAATGGACGGATGAGATCGATTAAAGATTCATGATTGAGATTAATCCAGACTAGCACAATCCGTGTGCAATTGATTCGATTGGTCAAGACTCAAATTTGAAGAATCGGTTGACTCCAAAGATTAACCAGTCATTTGGGAAACTTCCAAATCAAAAGAAAGAGTTAACTAAACTGACTTTCTAGTTAACTAAGTTGTTTCCAAAATGAGAAAGAGAGGAGACTTGGTTAACTGAACAAAAAGGATTTATTTCCAAAATCATATTCAGTTAATTAACTGATGACTCCATAAATGCATTTTTTGAATAATTAAATGATTTAATGCATTTTCCTCTAAATTGTGATGACATAATTAATTTAATCCCTTTTCTGTGATTAATTGATAGTTCTTATTTATTTAATCATCATTCTAAGACATTAATTAAATATATAGCATAAAGTTGATTTAATTATCAACAACATTAGGATTTAGGAATTTATTTATTAAATAAGATCAAATGCGATGGTCGAATGGGACCTATAGTATAGGTCAAATAATATTGAATTGCATTAGGTTAGGACTTAGGGGTTTCAATCAAGATTAGGGTTCTCTTGATGAACAATCGAGATTAGGGGCTTATGGTTTTGTTGACCATTTTTGGGTGATTAAATATGAAAGTATAGATCAATGATTGGAGGATTATTGTACCTAACTGCTACCAGACTAGATATAATATATGTAGTACATTTGGTAGCTTGATTTTACCAAGAACTGAAAAATTCAAATGTTGTTGCAGTAAAAAGGATCTTCAAATATCTGAAAGTAACAAAAGAGCTTAGTTTATGGTATCCAAAAGGTTTATATTTCATGATGATAGCTTAATGCTTAGCTTTCTATTGTCTTTTCCATTTTATCTCTGAATGGCTTCATCAAAATGCACACCCTGATCTTGACCTGAGCTCTTATTTGTATTTTATAATTCTTTTGGTCATTATTTGGTGGATTTTTTGATTACTTGGGAGTTGGTGTTAAGACCACATTCTTGGCATTACGAGTCATGCCTATGATTAATAGGATCATGTGATCCCTACTCTTGGACAAGCTCTAATTTTCTCCTTGATCAACAAGTGGAGCTAAAACCTTCTTTCTTCCGTGACATGTGTTTATACTCCATTTCCTTTATATTTTTCATAGATTCACCATATGTTGTTTTGAGACATATTTGTTGTGTGAATGTTCGGTATTGAGATCTCATCCTTGCATGTAATTGATCTATTCTCCTATAATGAGATCTGAGTGACCAGTGCTCTAAGAGAGTCCAATCGAGATTACTTTATCTCCCTTTGTTGCATAGCTTGGATTCTTTATTGTATTTTTTTGTTTTTCTTTGGCATCACATTATTCCTCATAATGAGATGAATGGTTAGTGTACAGTAGTAGAATAGAGTGGGTCTTCAAGGTGGGTTGGGACACAAAGGGGTCCTAAGGTAACCCTTGGTTAAAATTTTAATAAAAATTGATAACTTGAATAAATAAATGGGGTAAAACATAATAACAAGATAAACTAACATTAGTACAATGATTGTCTAAGTGATGTGAACTAGTACAACTATAGTTGTCTGAGAAACATTGAGTCAACATAACCATGCCCATGTCCATCTATGGATAATGAGCTAGCACAATCATAGCCATTTGAGTGACATCGAGATGAAACAATAGAGCCTCCTTGATGAGAGAAGGATTTGTCAAAGCCGCATGAGCCTCCAAGTGTCATGTGATGACACTCCATTCTTGATTCTCACCACCTTACCTTATCTAGGCCTTAGTAGTAACCTTTGTGTACTTGTATCATGGCATTTTTTTTTCTGAGTGATTTCATTTGAATCATTGTTCCATCCCCTTATTACCACACTTGTATGGAATGTGTGTAAGCCTACTCTGTGTGTGTATTACCTATGTTTGGGTCATGTGACTATCTCAGTGAGCATGATGGGGTGGGCCTGAGGGTAGAACATGGTAAGGTGGCATGACATGTCACTATTAGGGACTATCATACAAGTGGTGGAATACTTTCGTTGGCTTGGTACCAAGCATGTTGTTCTCTTTCTCATCCCTTTGTACTTACTTTCAATGATTACTTATCATGCTTTGTTCAATAGATTAGTTTATTTATGTATAATGATCATATCAGGTGAATTTGGCCTCAATTTCATGTATTTGGTACTCCTCAGCATGGAGGCTTTCCTTTTATGGTTGTATCTTAGAATCAATGTACCCAATTTATCATTTCCTTAGCTTTTTGTGAAATTGCATACTTTTTCCATCTTTCTATGCATTTGTTTATATTTCTCTACATTCATGCATAGTTCTTGTGTATTCATGCATAATTCCTATGCATTTGTTACTTGTAAATTGTGTATTTATGTAAGTGTTTTCACGCATTTGTAGCAATGAGGTGTTCTACCAGGTTTTGATGCAAATGGGCTTATGATTTGGATACCTATTATTTTTGTTAGCATTCTTATGTATTTACTTCTCATTTTTAGTCATGTTATGAATTTTTTTAACTTATATTCCATTTGGGTTTAAAAATGAGCCTAGTGCTGTCTATATCGTAGATGGTCTTAGTCTCCTCAACTACTAATTGTAGATGATTGTTTGGTCCCATCTCATGAGGTTCATAGGATAGTGTATGAGCTCTTACATGATGTCTTGAAGAACATGAATTTCCATTCTATGTTGGTATTGGGGTTGTTATCGAACCCTTAGAGTGCTTGTAAGGCTTCTTCTTGTGAGATGATCATTTGTATTCTTCTTTATTTTTTATGTAGTGTTCTTATGATGATGCACTTATATTTATGATGTTTATATTATTAGAAAAAATAAAATTAGTGCATGTATTACCCTATGTTCTAAGGGTACCTTGGTAGGGCATTACATGTAGTATCAAAGCCCATGTTCATACATTGTGAGCTTTGGTTTATATGTACCCATTGTGATTAGTGTGAGTGATGTGTGATTGTCATACTATTTGATTCTTATATTTTCCCTTATTACCTTATCATATATTTTAGATGTGTTTATGTTGATTCTAATCCATATCTTATTTCTCTCTTAAGGATACCTAGAAATAGGTGTGGTCAAAAAAATACCAATTGTGATGATGAGGAGGAGCATCACAAAGAAGAGCATCAATAACAAAATCAAGAGGATCACTATGAGGACTAGAGAGGTGGTCACAGTGGTAATGATGGAGATCCAAAATTAGTTTAGTTACTTCAAGAGATTATCACTTGATTAGGACCTTTTTATGAGGCATATCACCATGGGAAGTCTTAGATTATCTAATCATGGTGAACAGGAGGAGACAAAATTTTTTGAGCATTCTCGTATCCTAAATGACTCTAGAGAGAGAGAGAGAGAGAGAGAGAGAGAGAGAGAGAGAGAGAGAGAGAGATCTTATGAGGTCCTATTCACTGATTTTTGATGGTTTGTGTTGTAGTACTGAGGTTGAGACTTGGCTCTTATGTGAAAAACACTATAACTGTGTGTCATGATGCACATTAGGAGTTTTGTGTCTACTTGGTGATGCGTAGAGGAGAAAAAGATCCAAGTGGATATGATAACTATATCATGAGTGTTATTTGAAGAGTGGTTCCATAATCATTTCCTTTTTGACCATTATTGTAAGACACATGTTGATCAACGTAATTTTTAGTGGTGAATATTCACCTTTTGGTGAATTCTGGGCATATACGTTTCATGAAATTGGAGAATCATGCAGGTATAGGCTAGCAAATATTCACCCAATCTTGACACGGTGACCGCTAAATATTAATTGGAATCGCCAATCAGATTTGGTGTTTGATTCCGTTGACCATCATATTTGCCTATAATTAATGTGACATGGTTCTTTTAATGGTCTCTTATTCACCAATGATATTAATTATGAATTGCATATAAAATTTGAAATAGCCATATGGTTTATATTGTTTTATTTGTCCACGACGTATTTTTCCACCCCGCAAATTAATTGTTTTATTGGTCCATGACATATTTCACCAACCCATTAATTAATTGTTTTATTGACCAGGACGTTATATTTATTTTTTCACCAAAAATAGCATTGATTAGGTCAGCACTCGGCACATTTTCGCCAAAAGCTTGGGAATTTGAAAATAAATAAAAATTGGAAATTTGGAATTTGGATTCATGGATTGATATAAATTCAAATCAAGTTTAGAAAACTTAAAAGTAGTCTTATCGTGCGTCGTTACAAATTTTTGGAGCCGGATCCTAGAGGGCCAAATTTACAAATAACAATCTTGCAACAGTAAATAGAGGATTCAGCATTTTAGAGAGTTGAAAATTAGAGGAAGTAGGACAAAGGTAAACAATTATTTGTTCACATTTCACAGTATTTCTATTA
Organism: Chamaecyparis obtusa; assembly: GCA_027943335.1. Taxonomy (NCBI): domain Eukaryota; kingdom Viridiplantae; phylum Streptophyta; class Pinopsida; order Cupressales; family Cupressaceae; genus Chamaecyparis; species Chamaecyparis obtusa. The sequence goes on from BSBK01005304.1 coordinate 55,836, forward strand.
ATTTTAATTCCTAGAGGCTAGAATCCTAGTGACTAGTGAGAGGTCATTGGGTAAAGATGTCAGACAAGGGTGACTATCCTGAGATTGAGTATCCTTAGGCTACTACCACTGAAGGGATTCAGATATTAGGGGAGGTTGACACTCAGACTTCTCACCGTGCTCAGGGCAGTGAAGAGATTGGAAAGCTAGACAAGGGTAAGAATCCTCGGGGCAGTGAAGGGCCTAGGAGGCCATCAAAACACCCAAAACTTAAAGATACTACCATAAAGGCTTTCTTTGGAGTTGGCAATGTTTCTGCTCCATCAACATCTGCAATTGCGAGTGCAAAATCCATTCACAGTAGCTCACCAGTACCAGTACCACAAGCTAGGGTTGTCATTGAGTTAAATGAAAATCAAAATGCATCAAATGAGGATAACAATGGTGGCACAAGAGAAGATGTTATAAGGGATATGCAGAACCAGTTGGAAGAAAATGCTAGCAATGAAGATAATAATAATGTTGGTAGGAAGAAAAGAAAAAGGGAAGTAAAAAAGGGGCGGCAGTGGGAAATGGCAAGAAATTTTAAGGTTGATTGGGTAGCAAAGTACTGGTTCATTGAACCAGTCCTAAGAAATGTTGAACAACCAATAGAATGAAGGTGTAAGATTTGTACCTAGAAACTTAAAAGAGAGAAGAAGTTGCAGCTAAAGCTTGACACTATAGAAAAGCATATTGGTAAGGTTTATGAAAAAAAGACCATAGATGGACAAGAAATATCAGTAGTGAGATGGAAATCAAAAGAAGAATGTCTTCATGTTAAGTATGCCATAGAATATGAAGAGCATAACAAGAGAATGGCAGTAATTGCTAGTAGTGAAAATCCAATCAAGGCTAGGTTTAAACATGCAACCAATGAAGCAAACCCAGCAAAGACCTTTCAAATGAGTGTTGTTTTTCATATTATGTCCAGAGGGTGTCCTATGAGAGACTTCTCAAAATATGGTAATTTATTATCTTTTTTGAAAGTTCCTCACTATCCCATGTCACATTGGTCAACAAACGTTGGATGGGAAATGACAAAATGTCTTTCTGAGGTGGAAAAGCAAAATTTAGAGGAGAAAGTAAAATAGTCCAGATTCATTTCATTATCCATAGATAAAGTTACTATAGTAGATAACACTGCTTGGGTTTTTATGCATGTGTATACAGTAAAAGAACATGTCTGCCAAGCTCATCTACTCTGCATTTGTAAAATGAGGGGCAATTCAACAGCAAAAAACTTATATTTTGAAGTGAAGAATGCTTTGAATGAAGTTGCTGGTATGGATGATTTGACAATTGGAAAGAAGTTAGTGTGTGTTGGAGCTGATGGAGCTGTAGTAATGCAAGGCCAAAGGAATCATCTTTGTGCAAGATTAAAAACTAGTATTGCACCTTACATGCTTGGCATACATTGCATGGCCCATCAAATGAATTTAGCATATAAAATTGTAAGCGATTTTCCTACAATATCAAAAGTTGAAGATCTAGTTCGCGACATATACTCTTACTTCTGCAAAAGTCCTAAATGTTTTATAGAATTTAAGATTTTCTTAGAGGGAGTAAGACCAGGAAACAAGCTTCTCAAGGATGTTGAGACCAGATGGATCTCTTTGCATGGACTAGTAGAAAGAGTTCTAACAGAATATCAATCCTTGATCGGAGTAATATATGAGCAATGCCTCACAGTAGACAAAGCTCTTGATTTGTTACATAAGTTAAGTGATATAGAGACTCTGTTAACTTTAGCCAGTCTTCTCCCCATGTTGGATTTAATGAACAAGCTTGTTAAGAAAGCCCAAGACAGGACTATGTATATCCATGAGTACTCAAATTTACGTAGAATGACATGCCTTGCCCTAGATAATTTATACTCAGATATGATAACACTTCAAAGCCCAAATTTTTTCAGGTGGAAAATAATTACAGATTTGAACCATGCTAAGAATTTTTTACAATTCAATGCAAAAAATGATTTATGTGTGTTTGTGAAAGGATATGAAATACCAATGCACCAATCTAAGATGGGAAAGCGAGGCAGACTACTTCTAGTTAAAAGGGCTGATTTTGACATGTTTGTTAAATCTGTTAGTGAGAATTTGAAGTCAATTTCCTACCAAATTTCAAGTGAGATTCATGAAAGATTCCCTAGAGAAGAAATTCTTGAGGCCATGGGTTGTGTGTTTCCTCATTTTTGGAAAAACATCGGAGATAGGCAACTTGATGCGCATATGTTTCATAAAAAAATTGATGAATTGATCAGAGAGTTTTCAAAACATGCAGATTGCAATGGACAACCAATTGATGGAATTATAGATTCAACTAATCTTAAAAAATAATGTAGACAATTTGCATCATGTATGAAATTGCAGTTAAAAAACTTGGAGAATCCATTTCAACCTGGTGCAATAACCAGGCTTTGGAAAATGATAGAGTAGAGTGAAGTATTGCGTGATTCAATATCAAAATATTTCAAACTTGTTGATTTATGTCAAACAATGATATTGGGGTCGGTGGAAGATGAAAGAGTTTTCAGTGCATTGGGGTTTTTGAAATCAAAGATCAGAAGCAAACTAGACAAAAAATTGGAAACTTGCTTGAGATTGTTTGTAACTCAGTACAATGTTACAGAATTTCCTTATGATAGGGCATTGGCAATTTGGAATTCCCTACATGAAAGATGAGGGCTTTTGAACACTAGTTCAAAACATGATGGTTTAGAGAGAAATGATGGATCTTAGTCCCAGACTCAGAGTCAAAATGAAGATGATTTTTTTGATTTTGAATGCCCAACTCAGAATGAAGAAGAACCTCTTGCTAGTAATAGTAGTCAATTTTAGGAGCTAGATTCCATGTGGGATATAGAGGAGGGTGAGGCAAACTGCTCACTGACACTGAGTGAAGAGTGAAGTGATTTAGAATTAGCATTAGGTTAATAGGTATTTATAATTTTATACACTGTATACTTATTACTGTTACTTGTTGGATAAATTGATAATGGAATTGGACTTGATTCTAAATATTTATTAATTTACTGACAATTTATTAATTGACTCATATTCAGCTACAAGCCTACAGGTACAAGTAATAAATATTGTTCATGATTTTTGTAATTTGAATTTTGATTTTTGTAATTTGTAATTTGAAAATTTGAATTCATGATTTTTGTAATGTAGATTGTAGAACTAGAATGTCCCTCTTTGTCCACAATAGCAAGGATATATATGATTTTTGTAATTGTAGAATGTTCAAGAAATTTGTAATAATGTAATTTGATATAACCTTGTGAAGTCCCACACAAAACCTTTCGTAACCTCTCAGCTATTTAATCTTGTAACTAATTAACTTTTCCGAAGTTACGCCTTTCTTCCAGATGCTTCAATGCAACTTCGTAACCGCCGACACTAATGGCCAAAAAACCCTCGCAAAGCTCCATAAACCAACTATTCCTAACAAAGTGTTCTGAAATTACGCACACCATTAGTTGGGAGTCCTTCGAAAGTTTGGAACCCATTAGCATCCTAATGACTTAACCGTGGAGAAGTTACGAAACAACCCAGCGATACTTCAGAACATTGCCGGTGGTCTATTAGTAATGCACACATGCTTAAAGGTTCTTTTAAGTGACTTGAAATTTTGAAAAAGTAATGACAAAAATAGAACCGATCTAAGCCTTTCTAGGGTTTAATGGATTTTTAGAGCATATCTCAACCTAGCACTTAGGGTTTTAACATTTTGTTCAAAATTTAGGGCCTAGGCCTGTTAGTGTTTAAATATGTAGATGGTTCCAATATTTAGAAATTTATTAAACTTATGACTCATGCGTAAACTTTCAAATCCCAGAAACCTCCCTAAAGATTTTACTCCCTCCTTGAGAGAAACTCAAGTTCAATCCCTATACTCACCTTGTGAGCAATGCATTAAACTAGCCTTACTAATTAGTGCATAAGAAATTCAAAGCATCCATACATAAAGACCATCAGAAATGGCAATGAAACTTCAGTATATTTGTATTAATTCTCAGATGTATCCATTACAATTTCAACAAAAACATAAATAGAAGTGAGAAACTATATTTAGTCTTCTTTACAAAAAACTTTGACCACCTCTAACAAAAGGAAAAACTTACTATACATACCCACAACCATCTTGGAATCCTCAAAAGGATGCAACAAGCTTCAGATGGCTATCAAAAAGACTTGCACTACATTCTCTCCCTAGAATTCTGGATCATGTGCCAGGTGTACTCTATTCTTCTTCCTCTGCCTCTAGCTCTTGGATAGCTGGCTTCTTCTTCTTTTTCTTTATCATCTTGTCCCAAGTTGCCACATCATCATCAGATGGCCAACTGTAACTCTGTAGCTCCTACAATGATTGCATATGTAGGTCCCACTTTGAATTAGTTATAGCTGCAACAAACCTGGTGCAATCACCTTCAACTTTGAACAAATTGTCAATTATTCCATTGCACCCATCCACATCCAAAACATTATCATCATTAAGGAGAGCCTCCTACCTAATCACCAACTGATCCATTGATGTCTTCCATTCACCTAAATTGACTATACCTCCATTAGTATCACTTGCAAAAATAGAAGGCAAAAACTTACTGTAACCCTTATAAAAAATAGCCAACTTGGCCCTCACTTGATTGGACTTCCCTTTGAAAAAATGTGAAATAGAAATTACCAACCCAATCTTTTCAAACACTTCAGTTACCACCTCGGGTATATCAGGCCTATGTTCTTGCAGACCATCAAGTTTATCAAATAACACTCTTCCCTGCCCAAATGCTGTGAAGTGGCTCCAAAGTAGCCAGTGACTCATTAACTTTATCATTTGTCTTATGCAATATAATAACTGACTGATGGACTAATTCCATCTTTTCTTTTATCTTGTTCTACCTATGTTGCATGACACCAGTCATAGTTTCCAGGGCTGCCTCCAATCTGATTTTCTTTAAATCTTCCACTGGATGATCAGGGATCTCAGCCTTAGGCTGAGGAGGGGCCTCAATTTGTAGAGGTGGGGGAGGCACTATTCTAATTGCTTCTTCAAGCTTTGCCTTTAACTCCTCCAATTCACCGTCCATCTTTTTAATCAACATAAGCTTTGAATCCCTATCCTTTGAAACCCTCATTGAGTTTTCAAATAACCTATTATACCTCTCAGACAATTGGATAGTCTTAGCTTCATTGAGGTGGGCCAAATGAGTTATTGCCTTTGAAACTTCAAGATCAGTCGTATTTTGGACTGTCCAAACAATTTTTTTACCTTCCATTTTGTCTTCAATGCTTAGAAGAGATGGTTTCTAAGTTCTTGGGGCCAAAGACCAAAGTGCAACAGCCTATGACTTAGGGTCATAACCACTCCCTCTAATCATATCATCAATATGCACTTCATATGACAAGCTTCCCTCTAGTTGGTTTCTAATTTGGTCAATAATGAAGGTAGAAGTCAAATCCCATCTAGGAGTCAGAAGCATACCACTTGTTTTAACCATTTATATTACTTCCTCCATAGTGATCTTTTCAAGACTAGGATCATATGATGTAAGAGCCCCAAGGGTCTCTTCACTTGGTTTCATACTATCAGGCAATGATCTCTTTACTTCTTCATGCTTCCTCTAGATAAGGAAATCTCTAAATTCTTTTCTCTGGACAAAGTGGTCATCACTAAGAAATTCCTCCTGGTATAATTCTCTCTCATCTTTCCCCAATAACAACAGCATGTCCCCTATTTCTTGTGTCATCATCTTCTTTCCTTCCCTAATAGCCTTCCTTAATTGATGGTGATAGGCCCTCTTACTAGGTACAAGGACTGAAGCTCTATCCAATATCTTCTTTTGTTTCTTCTTCTCAGAAGGTTCACCAACCTCAATTTTCTATTTTTTCAATGGTGGCTCAGGAATAGCCTCCACCTTAGCCAATTCTTGGGTTAGGTCAACAATTGGTTCCTCCCCTACTAGAGGTGGACTACTACCCTCCTCATCCTATGAATCATTAGTGAACTCCTCATTTTCAGAGGTAGAATAGTCCCTTGGCACATCTAATTTCTCCTCAAGCAACCCTTCCAACTAGCTAGATAGGGTGCCATGCATTTCTATCATTTTTCCATTCTCTACAAGAATGGGAGTTCAGGGAAAAAGTGACCAAAATGAATTTTAGCCTTGTGCAATTGAGCCTCTAAATCCAATAAATCAAAATACTTAGTCCATCTTCCCTTCACTTCATCAAAGTCCATTATGTTTCTAATTACATCCTCCTCATTCAGGGGCTCATGTTCTCTAATTGTTTCAATGCTAGGAAGTCATTCTAGCCATTCTTATAAAACCCTTAGAATCAACATACTGAAAGGTACCTAAAGTCATCTTGAAATGATTGAGTCAGCCACTAACCTGATCCAGTGCTCTTTTTCCAATCAAAAAACTATCAATCCTGAACTGTCGGGGTGTGAAGGTACCCTTCCTATGAGGTCCTAGGTGCTCCTTGCCAGTCCAAATTAATTGCCAAATAAACTCCATCATGGCCACCCTAGGAGGGACATATCTTGGAAGCAGGTGAGGAGGCTGAGGGCACCCATATACTCTAATAACTATGGAATTATCCCCCAGGTAGAAATCTCCCCAATTATGGTTTCCTGGCCACTTGTCCTAATATTGCAACAGTCTTAAAACCCTCAACAACTTGGTTGACAATCTCACAACATTTGTGCCTAACATTTGAAGTATTGGATGGACAAAGTAATTTTGAAAAATGGTGAAATCACACTCATTGGAAGTAATATTCCAGACCCTCATCCAATACTGCACTGGGTTGGGAGTATCCCTAAAATGGGTCTTAATCTTCAATACTCTTGCATCAAAATCATTAACATGGTGGTATATAATCAAATGCATAAGAAGGGAATAATGCATGAACCTAATAGGCCTCTTCTTCTCCTTAACAGACATAAACCCTTCATGCATCTTGTCAATTATATACTAGATATAATCATAATCAGTGTTGGTGTGAGAATTTTGAATATCCAGGATTATCATTAAAAGATCAGCAAGCAACCTGTCATCATCCCCATCTATTCCTAGAACCCTACATAACCCATGACCCAAGAATTTCATATATCGATTGAGGGAAGCGAATGAATAAGGGGCATTCATACCTGGTGGGAGGGGAGCTATGTACTTATCTTGCTTGCGCATATGCTTGACAAGTTGGCTTTTCACTAACCATATACTACTAGCATATTTTTCCCTTTCCATTTTAAAGTCAATTTCGATGGAGGAGGAGGAATAGAAATTGAAAGCTTTCATGAAAGACCCCCTATCTAAAGAGATAAACATAGACTGGTCCTCACACCTAATGCATCTAGAAATGGGGTCATACAACCTAGCTAACTCAATGATTAAATCAATATCTAGAAACACATCAGGCACAATTAAATTTTCCATTCCCAACACCCAGGCATTGAAAATAGGTATAGCTTTACTCCTATTATTGTAAAAATATGAGAACAAGGTAAAACTAGAACCTATAGAAGTGATAGGGTCCCTACATTTGTCCATGAGATCTTCAAATGCCATGTCGATGGCCTTCTTGTTTTGATTCGAACCAGGGAGAAACTTGACAAACTCATCTGAAAAATTTGGCTTTCCTTTATCCTCTCCACTTTGTTCTTTTGTAGCCCCACTGGAAGACGCACCACTCACTGTAGGGTGACTCATCTTGATACAATAGGAAACTCTTAATTCTACAACTTTTGCACTATTCACCTTTTGCTACAGCACCAACGATCTCAACTATCTTCAGAATAACTATGAGCACAAAAAGCAATGTTGTCCTGTCTATATACCTTGAAATTTGCATGTGTGTGATTTCCAAATCATAGAAAATCTAGCCTAACTCACATCTGCATTTAATTCTGCACATTACCAACTTTCAAATCAGAGCTAGCCGTGGCATGGATGTTGACAGGATGATTTAAAAAATCAAAAACAAGGTGCGAGAGCAATGATCATAGCTTTATGCATTAAAAACCCTTGTTAAAACTTGATTGGATGGCTTTCTAATTTTTCTAGCTTGGCACGGTATGGTATGCAAACTTAACCAGGGAAAATTTAGCGACCACACAAACAAAGGAACTCATGATCTCAAAAGGGAATGTTAACCCAAGGTTGAATTAGGAGAATGGGCAACTGAAGACTTCGCTAGTTCTCAGGACTTAATCCTTAACTCGTCTTTCATTTAGATAACCCACAAACAAAGAAAATAACACCTGAGCACTTGACCATAGTCAACAATGAGCATGTAGAGAATCAACGACTAAGGTCTTCTCCCAATCGTTTAATGCTTCAGTAACCCACTGACTCATTTTGAGACTTGGCAAAAAACCCATTCTCTAAGTCACTGAATGCTTTTATCTTAACCTACCCATTTATGAGAACACACAACCACTTCATTCGCCAAGTTGCCAGAAGACTTAGAACTTTTCCATTTCACTTCAAGATTAGGTGAATGAAAGAGAAACACACTTTGGCCAAAACTACTAAGCCAAAATGTTGGAACCACCAAATTTAGAGGATATTGAACTTATACATAGTCGTCGAATCTCCAAATGACTTTACATAAGACCCAAACATTCAGAGATTAAGACATTTCCATTGATCTTACAAAAATTAGCAGTCCTCTCTAGATCACTGGATGATACAAGACTTAGCCGCCTGATTCTGAGAACAAGAGATCACTGCCACACCAGGTCACTGAATGTTAATAGGTAACTGCCAGGAAATAAGCGATCAAGAGATAACACATTCGCTGATTCACTCAATGGTAGAGATAACCATGGAAAAACTTAGAGACTTAGCAACCAACAAGAGACATGAAAAAGACACAGAAAACTTTTCTAGTTCGCTGAATGACTTTGACACATGAAAAAGTATTATGTGATTCAGTGAATGCCTAACGAAAATGACCATGTGCAAGGCCAAGACACTTAAGTTGCCAAAAAGGTAATGACGAAACATAAAAACTAGGGCCAACACAAGGGTTTACATGCAAAAAACAAGATTTTCTCAAGGGTGACACCTAGGGAAATGGTTTTTAGACTTGGTTATTGCACATTTGATGAACCTTGAAAACCTAAACCACAAAATATAACTTGTAGAAGGAGAAAACTAGGATTTGGAACAACAAACCTTGAAGATCTAAAAATATGACCAATAAGGCCTTCGGGAGGAAAATTGCAGGAAATTCTAAAAATAGTTGTGAAAACTAAAAATACTACCAACATGGTCAATTTATCATTTGTCAAATTGTTAGAAAATTACAAAATATCCTTGTATATTTGTATTAACTAAAACTTACTTCAAATTTATACATCAATGTCAATGATCAATGATCAGAAAATTACAAAATATCCTTGATATATTTGTATGATCTATGATCTATCAGAAAATTGCAAAATATCCTTGTATATTTGTATTAACTAAAACTTACTTCAAATTTATACATCAATGTCAATGATCAATGATCAGAAAATAAAAACTAACATTGGCATTTGGAAAATTAAACAAATTTGGAAACAATTATTAACTTATTAGAGTGATAGCTGGCAGCCTGGATTCTTTAGAATCAATCTTTATTTGCAACAAAGGTGTATCCACAGCAGGTGAACCACAAACATAAGATACCCTATTTGAATTAACTGACCTCCCTCTATTGGGTCTTCATCTAATACCAGAATAGGAATAGTCTCAACTACTTCCATCATCCATGTCAATATGGAAAGACAAAGGCTTGAATCTCTGCAATGTTTTCCCACACCACAATGTCCCTCTTTGATGGCCAAGTTACCTCTCTAACTATCTCCAAGTCTTCAAGGTATTTTTTCCACTTGGCATCTATTATGGCTCGAGATTCAGCAGCAAACTTATTCATGTCAATCTCCTACTTGTACAATTCATCCACAACTTCATAAAAAGTTGAAATGTCAGCATCACCAATAAAATAAGAAGCCACCTTCCTACATTCCATAATTTGGTTGAAATAATCAGCCCACTCCTGTCATTCCTTCAACTATCCCTCTTTGTCCACAATAGCAGGGATATATCCTTTAGACTCTTTAGCAAAAACCTTAAGCTTTGCCTGAACATTTTGTAACTTGCTAGTGAAAAATGCATACAAATCCTTTACTAATAACACCATTTCCTTAACATCAATTATTTTGTCAGATAACTCCATTTTTTTCCCCACTAGTAAAACTAACCTATCAAAGAATTGCAAGTATGGGCCCCAAGTATTAAATAATGGGGTTAGTACAGACAAGGCATTAGAACATTGATATTCTATCCCCTGCAAAGAAATGAAAGTACTATGAAGGATTTGAGAATTCCCTTTTAAAATATTTACTTTGTGCAATAACACCTTCTTCAAAGTCTCCTTTTCAACAATTCTAGTATCAGCAGGCTCAGGCTGATCAATGTCCATTATTATCTTTTCTGTTGCAAGTTCTAGAGCTAAGCCCCCCTCATGCTCAGTTTGGACCCCTGCATCACAAACCTCTGTAAATGCCTTGGAATGATTTTTTAGAGTATTTATTTCATCTTTTAGCTCCTTCACAGTCTTATCCAAAAAATAATTCTTCTTCAGTTCCTCTTCAAACTTTTTTCTAGATGCCACATAATCTCTGAATGTCATGGCTAGCCTATTCTCCAAGTCCTCAACCACTGCTTTATTCATGGAGGATGCATGATGTAGGAGATTTTCTATCTCTGAGCCTATAGTGTCCTACAACCTCCATATTAATTGGCTACCCTGTGTGATGTCTTGGATGTCAACCAATCTAGGCTTATTAGATTCTGGGGCCACACACCATACTGCTAGTGTTGTAGTGTCCATGTTGAATCTAAAACCCCTTGTGAATCCATCAGGGCCAAAAGCTTCATAAGCTACAACTTTATCTTGCCTCTTGATTTGGTCAATTAGGAATGAGGACTCCAAGTCCCATCTAGGGATCAACAACATGCCACTTCTCTTTACAAGATCTCTTGCCTCCTCCACACTTAATGTTTCACTGTTGGGATCGTAGGCCTGTAATTTTTCAATCATTTGAACAATTTTTGCCTGTGATTCCCCTGGTTTCAAAGATAGTGTTAATTCAGTCTGCTTAACTCTAAAGAGAAAACTTTTAAACTCAATGGACTTTATGAATTCATCATCATCTATAAACTCTTTAGCTTGGATGACCCTATCATCCAATCTAGCTGCAGCCAATTCTAACTCATCTATGGCCTTTTCTCCCTCATTTGCCATTGATGTCAAATTTTTTTGTCTTAAGTCAGCAAAGTAATGGCTATTACCTGGTAGGATTTTTAGTGCCTTTTCCCTTGCCTTTTGTGGTACATTCATCAACTTTTGTTTCTTTGATGGCCCATGCTTAGATGTGGATGGCTCAGCTTGTTTTGTTTCTCCCATAAACTCCACATCAAGTTCAACTTCTTTAGGGTTTATTCTGTCCTCCCCCTTCTCCTCGGGGATGTCTGGCAATTTCAACATAATATCTTCATAATTCTCTAAACACATTTCAATTTTCTTAATGTATTTGAGATCAGGAAAGAAACTGGGGAAGGTAGGGTCTGCCTTTTTCAATTGTTCCTCTACCCTTACAATATTTTCCCATTTACAGGTTCTCTCTTCACAGGTAACTTTGTTATAAACATTTCTAATAACATCCTCCTCTGCCATAAGCTGATTTAGAGCCAAATTTTGATTCCTCATTTCTCTCAATGCTCCTCTAATGAAGTCTTTAGGATCATACATCCTTGCTTTACCAAAGGGCAATTTGAATTGTCTGAGGAATTCATGGATTTGGTCCACAACATCTTTACCTATAGAGAAATCCCCTATTTGGAACCTCCTTGGTAGAAAGGTTCCCTTATGTCTTTTAGGGCCTAAGTGCTCTCTATCCATCATGATAAGCTGCCACAAGAATTATACTATTGCCAATCTTTTTGGGACAAATTTTGGTAGTATGTGTGGAGGTTGAGGGAAAGCATACACTCTTATAACAGTAAAATTCTATAAAAAAAACATATCACCCCAATTGTGCTTGATGTCATTGTCAATATTAAATGCTACGGGTCTAAGAAATTTTCTAACAAGTAAAGGAAATCTATCCCTCACAATACCTAACATGTTCATTACTGGATCCACAAAATCACTATAAAAAGCAATGGAATTAGAGAAATGGTAAGTTCTATCCCATAACCTGGTCCACAGCTGAACCGGAATAGTTCCTCCCTCATTCTCAGTCTCATCGATGAACCCTGGGTTGATGTAGCCAATATTGAAATAGAGGATCAAGTGCATCAGCATGGAGTAGTGATTGAACTTGAAGCTTTTCAAATCAGTCTTCACATTCATCAACTTAGAGTGCATTACATTGATTATGTGCTCTATATAATCAAACTCCTTGTTGGTGTACTGATCTTGAACATTTGTAGCCATGAAAAAAATGTCAAGAGTCACTTTCGAACCTCCATCTAGTCCAATAAATTTGTGTAGACCGTAGATGGTATTCTAGAAATAGGGAAAGAAAAGCTTAATATCAAATGAATCTGCAACCTTCTTCGGTAACAACCCTACCTCTTTGTTTTCTCTAGGAATATGCCTCATCATAACTCTTCCATGGTAGTAATTTCTCTATCTATTAAATAGGGCCTCCTCTCTTGCTAGGTTAATCTCCACACTCATAGGTCCCTGAAGGTTGAAAGCTTGAGTAAAAAATGCTCTATCTAACATGCAGAGTATAGACTTGTCATGCTTGTGGAAAGCTTGTGTCACTAGATTGTATGCTTGAATTAGCACTTTCATGAGGTCTACATCCAAAAATACCTTAGGTACTATCAACTTTGCCAAGTTCCTATCCCATGGGTTTGAAACAGGAGGGCCTCTAATTCTATTGTTATAGAAAAACATGAAGATCTCATACCCAGTTGTGTTTGGGCATTCCACATCCCTGCAGAATGCATAAGGGTCCCTCCATTCATAAGCGTTAGCTGATTGCAAATTTGAGGATCCAGGCAATAGTTTCATCCATTCTTTAGCGTATATGTTTGGCCACTTTGTTCTTGAATGCACAATCACACTCTTTTCCGGTACTACAACAACATCAGTAGATCCTTGTTCTGCCATTCTTTTAAGTACTAAACTCTCTGGTTGCTCTTCGACTCTGGAAATTATGGATGCTCTGAAGTGTGAACTATATTTAATAACTAACAAGTAATAAGCAACTCACAAGTACAACCAGGCTACCAACCACCAGGCCACCTACTATATTATAAATTAAAATCTCAATGTCTCATCAAGCATAGTCACCCACACATGAAATTAGTAATTACCTTTTTCAAAAAAGTGTCACTGTCAACTGTCACTTCCACTCTTCTAGCATAGATTTGGTGATGATCCAAGAGAAAATAATTAGTGCATTGTCGAAGTGATGCTAACAGTACATCTAAGTTTCTAACCCTAGGTCCCTAATACCCTATCTTAACTATTCTAAATTGATACCTACAAATTAGGGGCCTTGGCCCTTGGCCATTTGAATTTGAAATCCAAAAAATTTTAGACTTGCGAAGTCATGCAATGCTTGTTCAAAACTTCGGGACTGTTAAATTGACCAGAAAAATGAAACCTTGAGATGTTATGACATAGCCTAGCATGCCACATGAATGATGAGACTTGTAGTTCCCACTTTCCACATGGCATGCAACTTACTCTCATCAAACTGTCTCTCACTTTTCAACCCCTTACAAAGTTATGCATGAAGTTAGTTGGGACTTCAGAACCCTAACCATCATAAATAAATTAACCATTGAGAAGTTATGAAATAGCCATGCGTAACTTCGGAACCCCTAACCATCATAATAAATTAACCATTGAGAAGTTACAAAATAGCTAGGCATAACTTCAGAACCCCAAACAAACCATCAAAATAAATTAACCGTTGAGAAGTTACGAAATAGCCAGGCATAACTTCAGAACCCCAAACCATAATAATAAATTAACGGTTGAGAAGTTATGAAACAACCAAGCATAACTTTGGAACCCCAAACCATCATAATAAATTAACCGTTGAGAAGTTACGAAACAACCAGGTGTAACTTCGGAACCCCAAACCATCATAATAAATTAAAGTTTGAAACATTGAGAAGCTACGAAATAGGCAGGCGTAACTTTGGAGCAGATCACCATCATATTAAATTAAACGTTGAGAAGTTATGAAATAGCCTGGCATAACTTTAGAACTGATCACCATCATAAAAAATTAACCATTGAGAAGTTACGAAATAGCCTTTGACAGCGTGCGTGACTTCAGTGGTTATGTTGGCAGGTTGTAGTTGAAGGCCATGAAGATACACAAAGGACAACTTGATAGTGTACGTGACTTCGAAAGTTATGATTGTAGGTAAGATATGGGGGTTCTGAGGACATGTTGGCAGTCTGCGTAGCTTAGCTGTGAAATTACAGTGATATTTGTGGTGACTGGTAGCAATGTGCATAGTTTCGGTAGGCTAAAAGGAGGGTCGATGCTGACAGTTACAAAGATACGTAATGGTTAGGTTGATGGCATGCGTGACTTCAGTGTACTCTAATTTAGCATTCTGATTTACTAATTGCAATTTACATATTTTTCAATTTATAAATAATAAAACTATTGTTACTGTATTAGAATTTAGTGTATTGACTATTGAAATTTAAAGTATTAGCAAATAATGGCAAATGTGTATTACTTAAAACTAAAAATAGTAACACAGTAACACTATTTGCAAAAGTGTCTTCTAACTTCTCATTATTTCATTTGTATACACTATATAGTATTACAAATTTACAGACTACAGTATTACTATTTAATTCAAAAACTGGTATACAATATATTATATACATAATACTAGACCCTGGTAACTTAAACTGATTCACTGATTCACAATTTTACTGAACGACTATAGACCAACCATTTTCAAAACCAAAATGAAAACTACATTCGATTAGTTCGTATTTACAAATTACAACTTACAAGTAACAAAAATTTTAGTAAGATCCACAAAGAAAAAAAGATTAGTCGATGCACAGACCAGCAAATAATAGGATCATCTAATTCATCTCCTCCTAGAACACCTCTTGGTCGAAGCCATGATCATAAAAAATGGCACGCATCTCTGCCTTGTCATGTTCTACTTCAAGTTTGAACATGTCACTCAGGTAACTAACATAACTGGTAGCATGATGATGATCCCTTGCTACAAACATTAGATGACTGAGGACATCTTGTTGAATCTCCTCCTCCATATCCAAATTTGGTTGGATAATAGGTTTTTGGTTCTCATTTGATGATCCGTCAACTACAGGAAGACCCATTCTATGAAAGCACCCAAAAAATATAGATACAAATAATCACCAACTTCAACTTGTCATCCAAATTTAGAAATTTAGAAAGTTCCTATGCTCGGCAATTCCACTACCAAGGAGTATATAAAGAAAATAATCACCAAATCGCCAGCCGCAATAAATTTTGAAGGAATGTTTCACGTCAGGTGGCTTGCCTAGGAAAAGGAAATTAATGAATATTGGTAAAGAAAATTTGAAGACATTGTAATGTCTTGCATAACTTGGCTCCGAAGTCGATAAGAAGAAGAATAAATGTTGATGAATCACAGCTCATATCTCATAAAATTATCCTTTTTAATGTCTAATCAAAATCCTGGCATGGATTTATGTACCAATCAAGTTACGCAAACTATCGGTGTTGCCTTAGAACCACCATATCCTAGCTGCGATTTTAAATTTTGAACTGACAACTTGGCAGCCGCATTAAACTTTTGCATAATGTGACTTGGCTCTGAAAAGAAGGATAATGAATGTTTATGATTCATAGCTGAGATTTTGTATAAATTAACCTTTTTTTCATCTAATCAAAATCTTGTCTTCATTAAGTCTAATTAATTGTACTTCAATGATCAATGTCACTGCAACTTCATGGCTAAGTTATGCAAACTGCCAACATGGCCTCGAAACCCCCATATCTTACCTACGATCATAACTTATGAAGTCACGTACACTATCAAGATATCCTTTGTGTATCTTTGTGGTCTTCAACTGCAACCTGCTAGCTTAACCACCAAAGTCACACATGCCGTCAACCTGACCATTATGTATCTTTGTAACTATCAGCATCGACCCTCCTTTTAGCCTACCGAAACTATGCACACTGTTACCAGTCACCACAAATATTCACCAATTTATATTTTTTATAATATAAATGCTCTTTTATATTCGCCAGTTTATATTTTTTATAATATAAATACTATTTTATATTCGCCAATGTATATTTTTTATAATAGAAATATTGTTTTATATTTTCCAATTTATATTTTAGTAGTTATGAAAAAAAAACACAATTCGCCAAGATAGTTCCACCTAGCTTCAGGGAGCATCAATGATTCACCAATTGAGATTATTTTTTCCCTTCTAACTTTCACCACTTTTTTACACCTTTCTTAAAGGGGGGGTTTCTTAAAGATTACCCTGATGTTGATGAGTTTCACCATCTTTGATAGGGGACTATGATAGTGGACAAGTATGAGAATATGTTCTTTAAGATGAGGTAGTATGCCATTATTGTGCATGATGAGCTTGTATTGGTACAAAATTTTATTCGGGACCTTAATTGTCTTCATCCTAGGACTCTTGTGATTGTCATCAAGAAGGAAAAATTTCCCAAGGAGAACATTGCTAGGAGTTTTGGAGGTAGGACAAGTGTACAGGTTAGTAATGCACAACCTTTTGGACTAGGTGTACATATAGTACAAAGGTACAACTTGCAAGATCTTCAACAATTTTTTTGGCACCTCCTAGGATAGGTTGTCCATGAGAGAATAGTCAGAGACCAACTCAAAGTCATCAAAATGGTCATAGTTCAAGTGTCATATGACTTAGAGGCCATAGTTGGAATCCTAGTAGGTAGTCACAACATAGTCAACCATTTCAAACTGTGTAGTAGAGTGCTAACAAAAATAATTTTGATTAGTCTAGTGCACCTTCTATCAAGCATGGCTATGGTTTAGGGGGATTTTTTGGGTGTCAACTTGGTCATATAGAAGTACACTTTCCATAGAGAGTTGTTTGAGGAGCTAGTTATAAGTTGACTACTTTTGAGCCTATAATAGGAGATGAGGGTAGATCCCACAGGGTATTTTTCATGGTTAATAAGAATTAGGCTGAGCATCAGAGCACCATTTTTTTGAGTATAGGTGTGTGACATGGTATATCTACCTCCATATTGTTTGATTCTAGTGCTTCAAATTATTTTATTTCCCCTTCCTTATGGAGCAAATTGGGCTAGTGGCAACATGGTAGGTTGAGTTAGCCACAGGAACTAGGGTAGTCATGGACTCTCTTGTTTGTGGTTATGTGTTCGATTTAGGCACCTTCACCACCACTTTAGATCTTTGTATTCTACCCTTGTTTTCATATGACATTATTTTGGGTATGGTTTGGTTAGCCTCCCAACATGTGTATATAGATTGCTAGCGTAAGTGACTATAGTGTTTAGATGACACGGGTGGGCGTGTTGAGCTTGCAAGGGTCCAAAGACCTATTTCACTTTGTATGATCTTGGCCACTTAGCTAAATAAAATTATTTGACAATATTTTAAGTTTTTTACAATCTTTATTAATGACCTTGATGGGATTGAGAGTTGAGAGGTTTCTCTAGATGATAACCCACCTCTTTGTGAGTTTGTAGATGTATTTCCAAGTGAGATTCTAAACATGTCAACTAAGTGTGACATAGATATCCACATTAATCTCATTCCCATAGTTGAGTCTATTTATTTGACACCATATTGTATGATCATTCAAGAGTTAAGTGAGCTATGTTTGTAGTTAGAGGAGTTGTTGGAAAAGGGCCATATTTGTTCCTATATTCCCCTTAGGGAGTGTAATGGCATAAAATTTACACCTCATCTAAAAGCCATTTTTTCACTTTGTTGAGGACCCCTTACCCTAAGACACAATTTCACCACCTTCATTCATTCTTGTCACCATGCTAACTCATCATTTAGCCAAAATCCACATAAGGAAACCCTAGAGGCATCAGACACATGCACAAAATGGAAATGTTTGCATGTCGTGCTCACGTCCACAAATTTGTAGATGTGTAGAGATACATTTGAGAATTACAAACCTACAACCCCATGATTGTAACACTCAAAACGATGGATTTACCTTCACGAATTCCATTTGGATTATTCAAAAACCCTTTTTTGCATGTATTTTCTCTCTCTTGCACTCTCTTTTCATTTGCATTCAAATTCTTGCTCTCATGTCAACATCATACATCCTTTTTTTGCACTCCCACACTCCATTTTTCTTGTAGGTTCCACCATTGTTGCATTATCAAGATTTCACATACAACTACACATCATGCATTCAAGTTCTTCTTTTTTGTAGGGGAGTCTTCTCATCCATTTTCTTGGTGTCTTTGAGCATATATCCTTCTTGTCTTGTTTCTATTTCATTGTTATTGTTATTATTATCTCCATTTTAATTATCTATCATTGATTATCTTGTATCTATCATTCATCCATGGAGGTGGAAACACCAAAATGAGGGCTTGACTAAGTTAAGCCTCTCAAGTGACCACAAACATTTTCTTCTTTGTGTTGTGCAAGTTTTCTTCATTGTCAGCTTGAGGGTTTGAAGGACTTATTTGGAATGCATTGCCAACCATCAAATCTAGTTTCATATCCTTCACTATCTATTATGTGCTTCATTTTTTCAAGTAGATAACATATAAATCACACATATTTTGTCTTGGTTAAAATATACTTAGTAAGTTCTATAAATCCATATATTTCTCATTTCTCTTTTATTTTCAACACTTAGAGTATCTTTGCTTCATTTATTTGTGTTCTTTTT
Source organism: Chamaecyparis obtusa (assembly GCA_027943335.1). Classification (NCBI taxonomy): domain Eukaryota; kingdom Viridiplantae; phylum Streptophyta; class Pinopsida; order Cupressales; family Cupressaceae; genus Chamaecyparis; species Chamaecyparis obtusa. The sequence continues at coordinate 74,828 of BSBK01005304.1, forward strand.
TTTTACCTTATTTGTACTTTAATAGATTAGTTTCTAGTTTTGTATCTTTTCAACTCCATTATGTCTTTTCCATACTCTAACTATGTGGGATGACATTGCATCATGTTGCTATTCATCAACAATGTTGTAGTCCTCTGAGCCATGCTTCTATTCAAGACAATGAGCTCATAGGTTTCATAGTGTGTCTTTGATTTCTAGTTATCTCAGTTTTGATAATCAAAACACTCTTATCATCTCATTTACTTACTTAATTTATAGATAATTAACTTGTACACCACCTAATACATTTGCAATCACACCTTAATCAAGCACTTATCTCAAACCAAGAATTAATTTTATCATTTGGGTTTGATCTACCTGACACTCCTAGCTAGCTAATTGAGGTGGTTTGAAGGGAATTGCTTATCCCTTGAGGATTTAATCGACTTCTAGGTAGGTGCATTATTTTATTCCCTATAAGGAACACCAATCATCTTTTTTAATAAGAATGAAAAATCTCTTTGTGCATTGACTACTGACAACTGAACAAGGTGATGGTGAAGAACTGATATTCCTTGCTAATAATTGATGATTTGTTTGATTAGATTAATGGAGAAAGAGTGTTCTCGAAGATAGACCTCAAGTTAGGATACCATCAACTTTACATTCATGAGATTGACATTCATCAGACAACTTTTAACATTCAATATGAACATTATGATTTTATGATTGTACTCTTTGGGTTGACCAATGCATATTTGGTGCTCATGAGTTTTATAAATGAGGTGTTTCAGACCCATCTTGATGATTTTGTCCTTGTGTTTATAGATGACATTTTGGTGTATTCAAGGATGATGGAGCATAATGACAATTTGCATCAATTTTGTAGTGTCTTCCTGACCGTCATTTGTCTGGCAACTTGGTCAAGTGTGGGTTCTTTCAAATTGAGGTGAGGTATTTGGGTCATATCATCTCGGAAGAGGGTTATTCTATGGATATTTCAAAGATCTATGCCATTATGTAAGAACCCCTACTGGTTCTAACTTTCAACTTTGTATCATAAACCTCACAAACATAGCATTGACATTCCAAAAAAAACTTGATAGTGGTCTCAGACTAAGATATTCAATAATTCACTAATTCTGGTTCCAACTTTCAATACAAAGACAAGAGTATTATTCATGCATTGAATCAAACACTTCACTAATAATTATTTTTAGAATTAAAGATTAAAACTTATGCAACAAAGAAAAAAATGAAACTTCATCACAAATCATCACTCATTGTGTTAAGACATTTGGTCAAACAATAGACATCCAATGAAACCTTTAAAAAGTTTATCAAATGATTATATGAACTAGTTATTCTAAAATCACCAAATGTATTGAAGAGACATAACATCAAACACTTTTCATGGAAACTTTTATCAACAAGTCAATCATAGTTCAAAACTTATATCCATCCTTATGAAGTTGTGGGGTATTATAGAAGATTCTCCATGGACATTATGACAAACACTTGACACACTTCCTATTGAATTTCAATTCGCTGTCATATTTAAGAATTTTACCCCATATAGTAAGGATATATTCATACATATCATAAAGTATAATGTTGATTATTGTACCTCAATCCCAACTTACTTCTTTAATATGATATTTGTAGCTTAATGGAAAATATAGAGAAGTGTTGTATCACTGTTTACAATAGTTAATGGTATTGTTTGCACTTGGATATGGCCACTTATTTTTGCAACATTTTCACCATACCCAAATTGGTGCAAACTAATTTAGACTCTCAACATATTTGATATTTCACTCACATGGGTTAGCCTCAGATTGCTTGGCACTAAATACTTTCTTCATGTGAATCTTGAATTCGATAATGCCATTATTTCTAACTATTGTTGGAGTGCATCTAGACCAATGAATTCTGAAACTAGTCCTTTCTTCTTTACTTCAATATGAAATGTAGTCTTTCTTATATCATTTCAAACCAATACATGTAGATTCAATAGTGAACTCTACTATGAATTCACCTATCATGAGAAGAATAGATTCTCATCCAATCTCCCTATTCCAAGATTTTTTTGCCTTAGAAAATCTAGTCACTAATTTTCAACAACAATGGAGTAATAATTCCAATTCTCATAACATAGATCAAATGAAAGGATGGCCTTGCTTAAATAGCTTTTTAGTGGGTGAATGCTTGTACTTTTTGCAATTTGGTATAAAGAATTCTTTACATTAGTTCCTCCTTATGAAGTAGATTCTTGTTATGATAGTCATTTCATAATTCAATTAATGATATGCACTTAATAATTATTTATTATTAAAGTATAAATTTCATAATAATTATAATATTATAACTCCATGATTAGTCAGTGCAAATCAATTCTAACTTTACCATGAGGTAGCTCAATACATTCACTACTAACCAGGGTGCCTTACTATAAATAGTAAGGGTCGATCTCTATCAACCCTTGATTTACTACAATTATTATATCTATGAATACTTGATAAAAAAAAAGGGGCTAAAGGTCATCACTACAACTAAGGCTAGTCTAGGTTCCCTACCAAATATAGAAATGTTTGGATAAGTGTACCAAAGTGAACCAAACAAAGAGAAATCTTGGACACCCCTGACCTCTGGAGTGGGGATTTTCCTCTTGTTTTTCCAAATAAGACCCTCTAACCAATTGAATTAGCCTATGAGGACCACTGATAGGCTAATCCAAACCACAAACCATGGTGAGCTAAAAAATGAGACATCACACATTATGGATTAGCAAACACCAACAAGTGTTTCTAAGCTTCGTAGTTTAATGGGTTTGGTAGGTTACTACCACCAATTTGTGAAGGTATTTTCACGGTTGGCAGACCCTATCACTTCTCTTTAGAGGAAATGGAAGAAGTTTGTTTAGTCTGATTAGTGTTTTGTAAATTTTCAAGCTCTTAAGGAGTGACTAACAAGTGCACCTATCTTGGTAGTGTTAGATCCTATAGGCGAGTTTATGGTGTGCAATGATGTGTTATTGGAAGGTGTTGGGAAATTTTTTATGTAAGAGGGATGAGTAAGTTCATGTGAGTCTCAAACATTCAAGGATCATGAGCTGAACTACCCCACCCATAATTTAGAGTTAGTGACAGTAGTGCATGTGCTAGTATTTCACATACATTTTCTTTTGGGCCACATGTTTGAGTTACATAGAGACCATTACAACTTGTAGTATATCTTTACTCAGCCAAACATGATTGCATGAAAATGTCATTGGATGGAGTTCCTTTGTGAGTTTAAGTTTTATGTTCATTACATCAAGGAGAAGGAGGAAATTGTTGCAGATACATTGAGTAGAAGACATGAGATCTTGGTTTTATCTCTTGATGTAGATTTGTGTAGCTGTATTCTTGAGGCTTTACCTGGTGACACTTGATATCAAGAAGTTAGAGGTAAGATTTGTTAATGAATATAAATCTGGAGATATAATATAATCTGAAGATATGCAGTAGAATACAATTGCTTTGGTGATTGATTGGTTCTACCACACTCAATGACTATATATATATAAGTTAGAGGAGTTTAACATGAACAATCATGACTTATCATATACGATAAGCCATGACTATTCATTCTTAATAAATCAACTTTAACAAAGGATTAACATTATGTTCTAGCGCAAATATGTTTTATAACAAACCAACAACATAAGCACTATGCAAGACAGTCATGATACCATCGTGACTGTCATATACGAACTGTCATAGTTCGTATATGCCAGTCACAGTGTGTACACATGACTTTCTCTAGCGTATGCTAGTCACACCATATAGGTGACTTAATAATTCGTTAATCAGTTCGTGTATTGTCTCAATGAATATTAAACATGAACACAATAATTTAACACTCCCTCTTGAGAGAGAGTTTAATAGAACTTTTCATATCATGATATTTGACCCAATCCAAGATACTTATAGAATGTCAATCATGATGAGTTACTACATAGTAATAATATAAATGTTAAGATGTCCGGTCCTATCCAGGACAAACCCTTCTGGGAGTCGATCTTAACAATTTTATTACCCAACAAATAACATAAGTAACAAGATGTCCGGTCCTATCCGGGACAAACCCTTATTGGAGTCGATCTTGTATTACTCATAAGCAACAAGATGTCCGGTCCTATCTGGGACAAACCCTTTACGAGTGTTGACCTTGAAGCCTGGTTACTATTGACAAGATCATCACCTTGACATAGTAACCTATATACACAGAAGATCGTCATCTTCACAAATTTCAAATATTTCAATATTTTATTTTAGTCATGAATAAAAAATGTACATAATTACATTCATATTTTGATCAAACCGATTTTACTTCTGAATAAATCTGTCTTTATCTTTGCAAGAGGTTTAGTAAAGATATCTGCATTTTGTTCTTCAGTACTGATGTAGACCAATTTAATGATCTTCCTGTCTACCATATCTCTCACATAGTGATATGGAATTTCTATGTGTTTTGATCGATTGTGAAAAGTAGGATTCATAGAGAGCTTAATACAACTCTGATTATCACAATGAATAATAGTAGATTCTAAAGATTTACCAAATAGGTCAAAAAATAATTTTCTTAACCATACTACTTCTCGAGCTCCCATGGATGCAGCCATGTACTCAGCCTCTATAGAACTCAGAGCAACTGCAGATTATTTTTGACTAAACCAAGAAATCACTGTAGAACCTAAACTAAAGCAAACTCCTGTGGTACTCTTATGATCTGAGGAACTTCCTGCCCAATCTGAATCTGAGTAACCCTGAAGTTGAATTTTAGTTTTGTCATATTTTAGCCCAAGCTCACTTGTACCTCTTAAATATCTCAAAATGTGTTTAGCTACCATTAGATGTATTTGCTTAGGTTCACACATGAAGTAACTTAATACATTGGTGGCATAGAAAATATCAGGACGTGTGTTTCCCAAAAACATGAGAGATCCAACTATTTGTCTGTAAAGTGTAAAGTTTGCAAGTTCTGAATTTTCTGCTTCATCTTTTAACTTATGAAGGTTAGTTTCCATTGGTGTAGCTAAAGGTTTACAATATGACATACCAAATCTATTCAAAATGTCAGAAATGTATTTCTTTTGACTTAGGAGAATGTGATCTTTCTTTTGAATAACTTCAAGTCCTAAAAAATAGTGAAGTAGGCCCATATCCTTCATGTCAAATTCAGCTATTAGATCCTTCTTACATTTTTCAATAAGATAGTCTTCTCTTGTAATGAGTAAGTCATCGGCATAGAGAACTAGAATTATCATGTCACCTTTTTCATTTTTGAAGTATATATTAGGGTCTGCAGTATTCTTAGAGTACCCTAATTTGCTCAAGTAATGATCGATTCTTTTGTACCATGCTCTGGGAGCCTGCTTAAGTCCATAGAGTGCTTTCTTTAACTTGCAAACGTATTTATCTTTGTCATGGGTGAAGAATCCTTCTGGTTGTTCAATGTAAACTTCTTCCTCAATTTTTCCATTTAGAAATGCAGTCTTAACATCCATCTGATGTAATTTCCATCCTTTGGAGGCTGCAATGGCAAGTATGGTTCTGATAGATGTGTAACGTGCTATTGGAGCAAAGGTTTCTTCATAGTCAATGCCTACTTTCCGAGAAAAACCTCTTGCAACAAACCGAGCTTTGTATTTATCAATACTGCCATCAGGTGCATATTTGATTTTGAATAGCCATTTTGATGATACAACTGACTTATGTTTAGGTCTAGGAATAATATCCCATACATCATTTTTCAAAATGGACTGATATTCTTCAACCATTGCTTCCCTCCAGGCTTGATTTGATAAAGCTTTCTCAACACTAACAGGTTCAGATTCTGAGAGTTCAGTTAGAAGTGCAGTGTAACATTTTTGAGTTCTAGTTCTTTTGTTCTCTCTAAAGATTTGTGTTGGTTCCACATTGTTCTCTTCAAGTATTTTCCTAGCCCATAATGGTCTCTTTTTATTATTTTCATTATCTGAGCAAGAAGGTTCAAAATCTAGGATTTCTTCTTCATTATTTATAGGTGCTGAATTCATGTCTGAATTTATATTCTCCCTCTCTTTCTCTAGTGAGAGATCTCTATCAAGATCTATAGAAATTTTATCTTCATTATCTGTAGATAAGAATTTTTCTTCAAATTTAACATCTCTTCTTATTTCTACTGATTTCTGACTAGGTATATAGATTCGGTATCCTTTGGAATCCTCACTGTATCCTAGGAAAATACCTTTCTTGCTAGAAGGTTCTAATTTAGTCCTCTTCTCTTTTGGTACATGTATATACACAGGACAACCAAACACCCTTAAGTGACATAGGTTAGGTTTGACTCCTGTGAATACTTCTTCTAGTGTGGTGTTTTCTAGTATAGCATGAGGACATCTATTTTGAATATAAACTGTAGTGTTAGCGGCTTCTGCCCAATATGATATGTGAATATTTTGGTCATGCATCATGGCCTTTGTTGCTTCAATGATGGTCATGTTCTTCCTTTCTACTACTCCATTCTGTTGAGGATTATAAGCTACAGTATACTCCCTCTTAATCCCAACAGATTTACAATAGTTTTTGAAATTTTTAGAGGTGAATTCCCCACCATTGTTTGATCTAAGAATTTTGATTTTCTTACCAGTTTGGTTTTCTCCTAGTGCTTTAAGTTCTTGAAATTTGGCTAGAACCTCACTTGACTCTTTAAGTTTTAAGAAATATATCCATGATTTCCTTGAATAGTCATCCACAAAGATTAAGTAATATAGAGCACTCGAGAAGGAAGGTGTAGACATAGGACCACACACATCAGTATGGATAAGTTCTAGAATGTTATTTGACTTATGTTCACTTGGAGGAAAAGATCCTTTAATGTTCTTCCCTAATGCACATCCCTTACAAATGCTAGAGTGTTCAGATTTTAAGAGAGGTATGCTAGAGGTGATCTTAGACAATGTTGGAAGGGCACTATATCTAATATGACCTAGTCTTTTGTGCCAAATCTCATTATTCTGATGAACATTGTGATTTAGGGCTACCTTTTGTTCATTACATAGCTTGTACAAGCTACCTTCTCTATTCCCTATATGAATGGCATTTTTTATATTAGAATTTTTAGTCCAGAGAAGGACTTTGTCTTCATTGAAGGCTACCATGTATCTTTGATCAGCTAGTCTAGAAATGGAGATTAAATTTCTCTTGATTCCTGGTACATACAAAACTTCTTTCAACTGTAGAGTTACTCCATCTCTTATCTTTAACAAACAGGTCCCAATTCCTTTTACCGGATAAGAGGAGTTGTCACCAATCGTTACCTCTTCTGAAGAGTTCCCTAAGAAGGTTTCGAATTGATCTCTGAATCCAGTGATGTGTCTGGATGCACCACTATCTATTATCCACGTACTTTTATTAGAATTTAATTCACTTGCTAAAGCCAAGAAAAGGAGAGAAATTTTAGATTTTTTTACTTCCGCTAGGGTAGCTTGTATTTTTTATTTTTCTGGGCAATATTTGTGAATATGTCCGTATTTGTCACATTTGTAACATTTTACCATGGAAAGATCCCTTTTATTGAATTGTTTCCCATTGTTAGATTGTCTGAATTTTCTCTTCCTTTTGTGAGATGTTTTCTTGTTGCTTTTAATGTGGAGAGCTTGTAATTCATTTCCATTATTAGACCCCATTCCTCTGGAAGCAAGCCTAGATTCCTCTTGGGTACAATCGTTCTTTAATTGCTCGAATTTAGGTAACGGTGGTTTGGTGCTTATACATTGAATGAAGGTTTCCCATGAGGTGGGTAAACCTTTGAGAGCAATTAGAGTGAGCTCAAAGTCTTCTACTATATTTCCAATGCAGAGCAGTTGGTCTCTTATTTCAGAGATTCTCAAAAAATAAGAAGTGATAGTTTCTTCCTTTTTCATTTTCATATTTAGAAGTTGACTTTTCAATGTTAACATTCTACTGGCATTGTTGATTTCAAATGTGTCTTGAATTATTTTAAACATTTCAAAAGCACTAGTAATTCTAGATATGCTAGAAAGAATTGAGTCATTCGCAGTCAATTATTAGTTTTCTAGCTTTATTGTTTCTCCTTCTCCGTATTGTCTTCTCTGTTTCATCTTCGGGTATTTTAATATCTTTTTCTATATACTCTTCTAATTCAAGTTCCATCAGAAGAGATGTAAGTCGAGTTCTCCATGATATAAAGTTAGAGGCACCTTCTAATCTATCTTCCATTCTCATGCATTGAGCCATTTCTAAACAATTAAACTCAACAGTTTTATTAAAAAAAATATGCTCAACTGAGGGTTATATTTTATTTTTTTTGTTTCTTATCTCCTTTTAATAACCTGGCTCTAATACCATGTTAATGAATATAAATCTAGAGATATAATATAATCTAAAGATATGCAGTAGAATACAATTGCCTTGGTGATTGATTGATTCTACCACACTCAATGACTATATATATATAAGTTAGAGGAGTTTAACATGAACAGTCATGACTTATCATATACGATAAGCCATGACTATTCGTTCTTAATAAATCAACTTTAACAAAGGATTAACGTTATGTTCCAACAAAAATATGTTTTATAACAAACCGACAGCATAAGCATTGTGCAAGACAGTCACGATACCATCGTGACTGTCATATACGAACTGTCATAGTTCGTATATGCTAGTCACGGTGTGTACACATGACTTTCTCTAGCGTATGCCAGTCACACCATATAGGTGACTTAATAATTCGTTAATCAGCTCGTGTATTGTCTCAATGAATATTAAACATGAACACAATAATTTAACAAGATATAGTCCAAGTGTACCCTTATGTTGGCAAGTTGGCTATATGACTTAATATAGTGTTTTCATTATGGGAACAAAGTCATATAGCAGTTTGGAGTCAGCGCACTTGATGAGAAGATTAGAAATCAGTTAAGTGTTGAAGATTGGACAGAGTACAGAGTTCCTGCAGCTCAGAGCATTAGTGCATGTGCGTACGGAAGAATTATGATATGCTCCCTAGAAGCTAAGTTGGTTAGACTATATTCATGCTTCATCTATGAGTGTATAATCATATATGCAAGGATGAGAAAGATACAATTAGTTGAAGTTGCACAACCAGTGTGTGCCAGTGAAGAATAGAGCAAGCAGCCAACAGTTATCATTTTGAGTTGCAACTATATTCTAATGATGTAAGGGCTATGTGCCTATTGTATTTAGGTTTTTGACATGTATATATGTTTGATTGTAAACACGCTTAAGCCAATTCATTTGTAAGCATTGTATGTAATAGGTTTAAGGGCTGACCTAGTTGTTTATTTTGTATGCACGTATAAATATAAGATGTGCCCATTGTATTCAGAATGGAAGTCAAGATAGAGTTGTGATAAGCAAAGAAGAAGTGTGCGAAGATGGTATAAGATGTATTAGAGCTTTGCAAGAGGTCAAAGCATCAACGCATCAAAGGGATTTATATGACAAGCAATGTCACAGTGACAATTCATCTAGTAGATATAGTGTGTATCTAAGATCAGAAGGTTGTAGCCTTCACCACTTGAGCAGTGAGATCTAGGACAATGCATCCTCTCCCCTAATACAGACTATTGTAAAAGACTCCTAACAGGGTCTGACCCTTAACAAGGTCTATTGTACTTAATGTATTGTAAAGAAACTCCTAACAGGGTTAAGGATCTTCTAACAAGGATCACAAAACACTAGTGCAGAATATTAGTGGGTGTCAATTCCCACTAGGGTTTTTACCTATTTGGATTTCCTCGTAACCATATTGGTGTCATGTGTTGATTTCATGTTTCATGTTTATGTGAATGTTTATTTCAGTTCGTAAGCATTCAAGTTCAGTTTAATGATTAAAGTAAAAAGATAAAATATAGTGAACACTGATTCACCCCCCCCACCTCTCAGTGTTCCCATTCCTAACACCTTATGTGTTTGTTTTCTAGTTATGCTTTGTAGTTAGATGGAATTTTGTGGCACCTTAGGAAAATTTATGTGTCGTTGTCAAGTGATCCTCATCCCTTGGTCTTGTCAGAGGTACTTTGTGTGTCTTATGCTACACATCCTAACATTAAAAAGATGCATGTTGACCTTAGACAATTATACTACTAGGTAGGAATGAGGCATGATGTTGCTGATTTAATGGCTAGCTACCTTGATTGTTAGAGAGTGAAGGTGGAACATTACCATCCAGTAGGCCCTTTGCAACCACATTCTATTCCTAAGTGGAAGTGGGACACTATATTGATTTCATCACCAGATTCCCAATGCCATTGTAGCATCATCATGCCATTATGGTTAATGTGGACAAGTTTTTCAAGGTGGCTCACTCTTCTCCTATAAGAACTTATACCATTGCTTCAATATCACATGTTTTCATGGAGGATATAGTTCTATTTCATGAGGTACCTCACAAGGTCATTTTTAATCGAGTTCCAATATTTACTTATGCAATGTGTACATCTCTCCAACATGATTTGGCTAAATAGCTCAATTTTAGCTTAGTGTATCATTTCAAAACTAATGGTTAGATAGAGTGAGTGAATCAAGTTCTTGAGGACATGCTTCCCATGTATGTGCTTGATCAACTGTCAAGGTGGGAGGACTACTTGTACCTAGTAGATTTTTTCTATAATAATGGCTACCATAGTTTTCTTAACATGTCTCCTTTTCAAGCCTTGTATGGTTAATCATGACATATATACCTTCAAGTTGAGATCATTTAGAGGACCAAGTTGTGTTGGCTCCTAAGATTCTTGAAGATATAGAGAAGAAAGTTGTTCATATTAGAGAGCATTTAGCTACTTCTCAAGATTGGCAGAAGAAGTATGATGATGCTCATACATTATATCATCACTTCTTGGTGGGTGACTATGTATTTGTGTGAGTTTAGTTGCGAAAGAGCCCCATCAATTATGGGAAAGGCTCTAAGTTAGCAGTATATTTTATTAGACCTTTTGATATCCTTGAGAGGATTGGTCATGTTTCCTATTTCTTAGTGTTGCCACCTATTATACCACACATCCATGATGTATTTCATGTTGTTGTGTTGAGACAATATACTCCTGATGTGAGCCATGTTCTTGATTCATGTGCTTTATAGGTAGAGGATGGAAACCTTTCTTTGGAGATCTCATTCACATTCTTCACCATCAGAGGCTAAACCTCAGGGGTCTAGACATCTATTAGGTAAGGGTCTAGTAGGACTCAAATGATGGGTCTTCAACTACTTGGGAGGTTAATTCATGATTGAGAGATTTGTACCTCTATCTTTTTGCAGTCTTCCAAGATTAAGTCTTTGCCTATTAAGGGAGGGTATAGTGTCTCCCATGGTTGCATTCTATTTTGTATTATTTTAATCTAGGTTACACTTTTTATATTTCTGTAACTATTCTTATGATGTGATCATATATTTTCATTGTGAGATGCATCTGATTATATAGTACATTCTTTTGGTTTTACTAGTGGCATTATTGACATAGATGATAGATTATACTTTTTCTTACCATTTTGATCATATTTGCATGATGATCTAATTTTGATGTGACATGATGCTTTATGATCATATCTAGTGTATTTTATATTTGATAACATTTAATTATGATTATCATGATATTTTTTATTATTAAAGAATCTTAACAAGGGAAATGACCCTTACAAAATCATGGCATGGAAGTAGTTTAGACCATCAAAAGCACAACACAAAGGACAACAAAGACCAAGAAAACACAACACAAATAAAAAAGGCTTAGCCCCCAAAGGAGGGACCAAACTTATGCCACACACGAAGATGAGTCATAGTTCTTCCTACATCGTTGAACAAATATCTAGGTGATACTATCTTTACTCTCCCCCCATGAAAGAGACACCACTAGGGCTATTGTTAGCATAGCGGCCAGAGTGTTGAAGAAGAATCATTAGTATAACCATGGTGCATTGAGCTGCAAAAAACATCGATGGAGTAGAGAAGTCACCATTTCCAAAAGGTATAGTATCAATGGAATTAGGGGTAGCAACAAAAGTTGTAGTTGGAGCTAGATTGGGATTAGTAGCAGAAACATCAAGATTTCCATAGGGGTTACATCTTCATTAGCTTCCTGTGAATTCTCAAAGGAGGAATTAGAAAGAGGATGAGAAGCATGAACTGTCAGATGATCATTACTTGCAACCTTCCACCAAGTGTGATATTGTGCCTTATCATGCTAATGAATATTTTATTTGTGGTTTCACTTATATATGCTCTAAATGTCATGAAATGACTATTTAATATTTGAAAATAACTATTTAATATTTAAATTTAAATTAAATATTTAATTATGATGTACATTGACAGTTAAATATGAAAGGAACGGTTTTGTAAGATTGAAATACATATAAATGATTATGTTCCTAAAGCATATTTCATTAGGTAGACTTGGATTATTGCATATTTGTGCTTTGACTATTTATATTGTGAGAGCCTACACTTGATATGTGCATGTTTCAGTGAGTAGGCACTAGACATTGACCTCACTTGGCTCCATACGTTTGAGTGTGTCTTATCCATTATAGTGGCACAAGAGATAGTTACATAGGTCGTTCACGATTTTAGCCAATATTGTCCCTCCATGAACGATATATCCATATTTGATATATTACGCCTATGGTATTCTGTGGGTAAAATCCAAATTTAATTACATTACTGTGTTATACTAGTATTTTTCTTTTCTTAAATGCTAGTTTTAATTATTGTTGATTATTTTATTAATTTTGATAATTTTTGTCATAGTGGTATTCCAAATGTTGAAATGGGTTTAATTTGATTCTTATGTTATTGGATTATTTTTAATTGTTTTAATTTAATTGGTTTAAGTGGCATTTATCAGCCTTTTCTCTTTTGAGTCAAAATGTGGCTTGTAATGAGAAAATATAACTCATTTGTCACTTACGCATTTTGGGATTTCAAATTTTCTCAAAAACCCTCTTGTTGAGTATTTGATCTTTTATTTGTTGGGAGAAAATTACTTGACATATTTTTGTGGGCACTGACATGTTGGAATAATGCTAAGATTCATCACCTTTGTCAAATGTTTTACTTTCTTTCATGAAGTCTCCAATTAATTTTCTTCATTTTGATATTTTTCACCATTGGTGAGGTAGGAATTTCAATTCTTTCTTATTGCTTCATTTCTTGGATTCTCACTGCTTGTTATTAGTTGGCGAGTTGAGAATTAATATTTCCCCCATGTGTTATTTTGAATTTTATGCCCAGTCGAGCTTTTACAAATTTTAATTCATTTCAAATGTGAAAAATAAGGTTATGTTGCTCAAATATTTTTGGATGATTGAAATGTGAAATTGATTGCACTTTTGCCTTGCTGGACATTTTTTGAGCCAAAAGATATCATTAGAATTTTAATTTTTAAAGTTTTGATTTTTGAGCTTTTTCATGGCCACTAATAGTAGTTTTGGCCTCAGAATACTTTTTTGTTCATAAGCATTTTGTGAAAGTTGAAATTTGGGGGTTTCAACGAGTTATTATTTTATAGAATTATAAATCTAGTATATAGAGTTTCAGTCATGTGAGGATTTGTGTATGATCACATTTTGACATCATGAGTCATACCTATGATTAATGGGATCATGAGAGATCCCTACTCTTGGGTGAGCCCCAATTGAGTGCTCCTTGATCCATGAGTGGAGCTAAAACCTTATTTCCTTCATGGCTTGTGTTTATAGTCCATTGCCTTTGTATTGTTTATATATTTGATATATGTTGTGTTTAGACCATTCTTTTGTGCAGACTTATAGTGTTAAGATTGCATACTTGCATATAGTTGAGTTATGCTCCTATGAAGGGAGCTAAGTGGTCCATGCTTTTGGTGAGTCTAATTGATCTTATTTTGTCTCCCTTTGTTCCATGGATTGGAGTCTTTATTGCACTATATTTTGTTTCTTAGGCATTGAATTATTCCTTGTTGTAATAAGATGGTCGATTGGTGTAGAGTAGTGGAATAGAGTGACTATCCAAGGTGGGCTTGGACACAGAGGGGTCTTAAGGTAGCCCTTGGTAGAGTTCTTTATGAGAATTGATAACTTGAATAAATAAATAAATAAGGTAAAAATCAATAAAAAGATAAAATAACATTAGTACAATGGTTGTTTGAGCACCACGAGTTGGTACAACTATGGTCATCTAAGTGAATTTGATTTGGCATAGCCATGACCATCTATGAATGTTGATCTGGCATAGTCATGGTCATTTGAGTGATGTTGATTATTCCCAATAGAACCTCCTTAATAAGAGAATGATTTCTATAAGCTGCACGAGTCCCTATGTTCCATGTGATGATAGTCCATTCTTGAGTCTTATCACCATACCTTGTCTAGGTTTGAATAGTGATGTTGGTGTAATTGTACCTTGGTATTTTCTTTCTGAATGATTGCATTGGGGTCATTGTCCCATCCCCTTATTACTACACTTGTTTGGCATGTGTTAGCCTATTCTTTTCATGTGCATTATGTATGGTTGGGTCGTGTGACTATCTTTGTGAGCATGGTAGGGTGAGCTTGAGGGTACTACATGGTCAAGTGGTGTGAGACATCACTATTAAGTACTGACATACAAGTGGTAGACTACTTCTATTTGTGTGGTACCAAAAATGATGTGCTCTTTCTCATCCCTTGGTACTTGCTTTATGATTATGTTTTTGTGATGATTTTTTAGTAGATTAGTTCATTTACGTATTATGATCATATCGAGTGAATTTGGCCTCAATTTCATATATTTGGTAGTCCCCGATGTGGAGGATTTCCTTTTATGGTTGTATGTTAGAGTCAATGTACCTAATTTTTCATCTAAATTAGCTTCCTGTAAAATTGTGGACTTTTGCTATCTTTTTGCGCATTTGTTTGTCTTTCTACACATTCATACGCAGTGATGAGAGTTATTATCATGTCATTTTATGCCATATTTGAACATATTTATTACACCTCTATATCCATTTTTATACTCCATTTTCCTATTAAATTGTACCATTTATGTTTCTTGTGATTGAAATACATAAGAGGTATTTAATGTAGTTTTATGATAAACATATGAAAAATAATTATTATATTACTTCTACTAATGAGCATTTAGAAATAAATTAGTTAGTAAGTTATTTTGGGCTCTTGTTGTTGTTGCTACATGATCTTTATGTTGAGTTGACATGGAAATATTCAACACTGCATGTCGATGCAAAATGAGTTACTCAAACAATTATTCATCCATGTACCACTGCCAACTTTATACTTAAAAATTTATTTCCAATGTTACTATGTTTCATGCAACCTATTCGTTAGTTGTGAAGGAAGGATGAAATCCATGTGAATTCCATAACTTCTTTTGATCAAATGGTTCTACAATACCTTTACTTCAAACTTCCATCTACTATATTCCCTCTCCACATCATGCTCTCTTAATAGACTTTTTCAACCATGGATTATTCTACAATCTTATTTCAACTAAAATCACATATTGTTATAGAATCGGTTTTGAAAGAATGGTCGCAAGCCATTGATTCTTTCCTAAAAACCATTCAAAAAACTTTAGCCATAAGGTTTTGAACCATAGGTATAAAACAAGTATTCAATTTTTTATATAAAAGGCTATATAAGATGACATGTATTCAAGTAGAAGGGAAGAATATATGAAAATTAATTTTTTTTGTTGTTAATTTTTAATTTTTTTTAAAGTGCTATCTAATCATATTTCAGATTTCATGTAAGTGATCCTTCAATTGGCTCATTGGGAGGAAGGGTGCCCACTCTTCAGACACCGAATGATATATTACTTTATATATTTTTCTATAGGTTGTGTGTATTTCAAATTATTTACGTTTTGCATCATTTTAGCTACCATTATCTATGTAGTTTGCATTTTTAATTAATTCTCATGCTTCATATTTAATTATTAAGAATGTTGTGAGTTGTGTTTAAGTTTTTATTTCATAATTTTTTGTAATTTCTGAACAATTCGTATTTCTTGAATACAATAGAATAGCTCCTATCACCAAGAAGCAATAGTTCCTATTGCCAATTTTATTTTAATTTGCAATAGGTTTATTTTTATAGGATGAATTCATAACCACTCATCTCACGAATTTCAACCTATGGTGGCATACAACCCCGACATCTTGCACAAGTTTATATCCTGGATTGATAAGTAAAACAAGTTGAATCTAGTTATTAATTTCTACTAATTCTTTACCCCAATATTGACCTATCACATAGTTCTTGCACATTTGAATGTATCATTTTATACATTTTTTAGAGATAATCTAAGAATTTATGTTTATGTGTCTGTGTATTTATAACAATGAGGTTTTCCAATAGGTTTCGATGCAAGTGGGCTTATGATTTGGATACCCATTATTCTTGTGAGCATTTTTTTACATTTACTTATAATTTTTATTCATGTTATGAACTGGTTTAACTCGTATTGCATTTGGATTTAAATGTGAACCTAGCATTGTTTGATCAAGGATGGACTTAGTCTCCTTAATTGCTGATCATGGATGATTTTTTGGTCCCATATTGTGTGGTTCATAGGACATTGTTTGAGATCTCATAAGGTGTTTTGAAGAACGTCAATATTCATTGTGTTGGTTTGGGGTTGTCATGGAACCCTTGTAAGCGATTGTAAGGCTTCCACTTGTGCATGATCATTATGCTTCTTTATTGCTTATGTAGTGTTTTTATGGTGATGCACTTAGTTTCTTGATGTTTATATCATTGTCCAATAATTTTTATTAGTGCATGTATTACCCTATGTTATGAGATTTCCTTGGTGGGGCATTACAAAAAGTATTGAAGACTCTTTATGAATTGAATGTAATGTAAGTGCAATGGATTATAATGGTAGTATTTAGATAATTGGTGATGTAATAAGATTGATTTGTATATGATAAGGATAGTATGACCTATCCATACTGGCTGAGGTTATGGAACTTATATTGGCATAGATCAAAGAACGAATGTTTGCAATATAAGTATATAAATCAAGTTGTTGTCTCTAATATCTTATCTCTCTATATATTCCATTTTCTTCCTATCGATAAATTTGATCACTTGTCAGATGTATTACTTGTGAAATGACGGTCTTAATAATGACATATCTGCTATTATCATTATTTTAGATGTTAATACATTATTGCTTTGCAATGTAGGGATTGTTGTTCCTGATTGGCTACTTTATGAATATGTGATCTAATGTTCTATCTGTTAGTGCATAACCTCCTCTTAAATCTATAGAACTAATTGAATAATGACATATCTCAATCTTCCACTATTTTTGGACAATAAATATCTTAGGTTATGATTTGGACCTGTCTTTTATCTCCCCTCTCTTACCGTTGAGATATTGTGATAGGGCATGCTCATCCTGATAATTTAGGGAAGTCGATGCATGATACTTGAAATCTTGCATAAAATATGAGCATGTACATACATGTATAAATATATAACAGACATTGGTGGGGATTGACCAATCATTTGGCTCTCGCAAGGAAGTAATTATGACTCCATCTCTCAATCACATTAGACACATCAAACAGAAATATGAAACATACACTCAATCCATACACATGTATGTATGGGGTTACCAAATCCATAAATATAAATGACATCATAGAATATATAAATTTAGACTATGGGAGGGGTATTAAAAAACCTTAGGGATGACTTCTTCACCTATGTTCCACATGATGAAGGTTCTCGACTAATTTCCTTCAATCACATTTGCGCTTTTCCTTGAAAGATTATTTTTCCTTTTCTAACAATCACTTGCATAATGCCCAAATTTATGACAATAATGACATTTAGCATTGCTCTTATCATAACTCTAATTTGAGCTATTGTTCTTCTTCCTTTTTCTAGAGTTCTTCTAAGAGATTCTTCCTCCCTCATAGCTATGTGCTCATCCAGATCTTTCTCCTCCAACAGTTCCTTGTCTGGAGCTTCCATGTCCTCTATCTCTTGAGATCTATCTAGAGATTTTTCTTCATATCCCCCTAGCTCTTGCATTGGTCTGATCTTTCAAAAAAATTCTATTGGGAAGAAGTTGCAAACCTATTTAGGCACTACTCATGGGTTTATAGGGAACCCATTAACTCATCCAATGACAATTTGGAGAGGTCCTTTTCCTCTTCAATGGAAATCACTATTGTATCATACTTAGAGGGAAAATTTTGGAGTATTTTCTCTACAATCCTCTTCTCCTCCATGACTTATCTATTCTTCCTCAACTGGTTAATCAAACCAGAGACTCTTGTGTGAAGATTTGAAATGGGCTCACTATACTTCATTTGAAGACTCCCAAACTATCTTCAAAGTATATGAAGCTTCACCAATATGAATTTATTAGTCCCTTTATATCTTTCTTAGATGATTTTTCTTGGCTTCCTCAGCATAGTTAGCTCTTGTTATTCTAGAAAATATTATCTTTGTTAAGGTAGCTTCTATTAAACCCAATTCCTTAATATCTTTCCTCCTTTGGTCCTTCAATTATGTATTTTGATTGTTTGTGAGGTTTACAAACTAAGCTGGTTCTATTATATCCACAAGCCCACTAACAACGAGCTTCTACAAATAATTTGCAACCATTATGGCCTTCATCTTTTGTGCCCAAACGTCATAGTTCTATATATTAAAGAATGGTGGTTGCTTCCAAATCTTTCCTTCATTTCCAACCATGTGTCCTACATAAAAAAAATCAATACCTAGAAAAAAAATGCCCAAACTCACAAGGATTTAGGGCCAAATAGCTTTGATACAAACTTAGAAATATAAAATTCCCTAAAATATGAAAACTTCAATGCTTTGATACCAAGTTGGAAAATTCAATATTCTAGCACACAAAGATTGCAACTCTGATTTTACAATCAAGTTAGGAATGCAGAACAGAATACCAAAAGAAATGAAAATGCAAATAAATGACACAAGGCGTGCAAGTTTGTTTGTTTGTTTCTATTAAAATCTAAAAATGAAATTACAACAAATAAACTATAAATATTGAAAATAAAAACTAATATAAAAACTACTAATTACAAATTAAGGTGTATCATTGTGGAGCTTCTCCCAAATTTCTTGGATATTCTTAGAGCTCTTACTACTCACGTGGAGCTACAATATGTGGAGAAATCCTTTCTTAGTGAAAAAAATCACAAACACAACTGCTACTGTCACAATCTAAGAAAACAATTCGTTTTGTTGCTTCTCACAAAAGACTTCAACATACTGACTTGTGGGAACATTCTTCCCTTTTGTCATTTTATATTGATTCAATTTCCCACTCAAAATTTTAAATTTCAAACTTACCTACAAGTAGTAAATAATTTGATTGTTGGGGCTACAATGTTAGGATCCAACTAGGGATTTCATTCTCCAAGGTTTGGACAAGTTTGGGAAATATTTACTCACTTTTGGGAGCTCTTGATAGGTAAGTGTGCATGCCAAAGGATCAAGGAAATCAAATTTGAATTTAAATTTCAAACAAATCAGTGGCCTTGTGGAAGTGATAAATGGGGTACATAATCTGAGAGGTGTGGTTTACTCTGGAAGTTGTAGTGCTTGTTATGATACTTATCCTTTCTTTACTTTTCCATCAGATCCAAAAAAAACCATCACATTCAAGCAAGCCCTTGAGTTTTACGTAGAAGTTGAAATTGGTTTTCTTCTCATTATTTGAAATAATATTTGTGTTTCTTAGATTGGGTTATATTTCATTTCACATGACATTGAAAATTGATGAGCCATGTAAAAGGTCTTCAAACAAAATCCCAATTATTCTAGGCTCTCTTGGCAGATTCATAGTCCTCATTTTATTAGGAAAGTTATTTGCAATGCAAAGAAAATTAAAGTTTGCAATACTTGGCATGAGTACAAACCAAGGTAATTTTACTCTAAAATACTTTTTGTGACTGTGTTTGACAATGGTTTTCTCTCATTATTAATGAATGGTGATTTTTAGTTTAGGATTTGTGATCATTCTTTTAAATGTATAAATATTTAAATATTTTACTACTAGAATGATTCGTCATACAAAGCTTACAAATATTTGTTGATTACGTATTTTTTTGGGAGCATTAGATAAGCTAGTACAATAAATTTTTCCTTTTTCTCACTTAATCCTATAAATTTATTATAGATCTCAAGAATATTTTTCTAAAATGTCTAGAACGGGCCATAAACATATTAAAAACTTAGAATAGAATAGCAAACTACAAAATGAGACATAAAAACTAAATAAATAGTTGAAAGAAAGTTAATATCTTGTATCAAACTATCTTATATTTTAGACAATTTTCTTCATTAAAATTTAAAAAAATTTATATGATATAAAATTGAGTTCAATATAAAACTTTAAAATTTGTATATTTTGTGATCCTATTATAGAATCTAAATAAATGTCATGCCCAAAAACTCAGTCTAAAAACACACCAACTTTTTTTTTTTTTTAAGGGATAATAGTTCTAAGTTTATGTTGCGGGTTAATAGGTGTCCATGACAAAAGTTCAAAAAGAGTCTGGAGAACAATTTCTCTACAAACGTTGGCTTCCAAAAGCTACTAGCTGAAAAGGTTCTAACAAGGGGCTCTATCTAGGTAGTGCAGTTGTATCCGAGTTTCAAAGGGGTTAGGATGAACGAATCTTAATTTACATACAGTGATGTCTACGAGGTTTATCTAAAATTCTCTAATAGATTAACAAATCACTAACTTGTTTTATTAGAATGATCCTTTACTAAAATGAATTAATTAAAATTAAACTAAACAAGATTAGATCACCCTACTAGTTACATCTAGAATACAATCTAGAAAAGTCAAATTATCATAATTTATTTTAATTACGATACTAAGTAGAATTCAATAAAAGGAGGTTTCGTTAATTAAATTAAAGAACAATTCGTGAAGCGTTAATTTAATAATCATATAGATTATAAAAGAGTAAAAGAATATTACCTAAAATATTTATTAAATAATATTCTTATCTATATTGATTAATAATTTTTTATATATATAAATCAATATCAAATTGATTTATTATAATTAAAATGATAATATATATTGAATATAAATCTAAATTAAATAATCAATTTAATAAATGATTATAATTAAATAAGACATATATATTAATTAATTAATAATTATAATATATTAATTAACTAATAATAAAATGTTAATTAATAATATATATAATTAATAATTATAATATATTAATTAATTAATATAATTATTAATTAATTAATAAACTATAATATATTAGTTAATAATATATATATTATGTAATTAATAATTATAATCAAATTATAATAAACAATACTTAATAAATAAATAAAAATAAACAATATATAATAAAGTAGCTACCCCTAGCTAAACACACATTCCCCCTCCTAGGCTCACGTGCCAAGAGAGAGGGGACAAACATCTCCCTCAAGACTAAGGGTGCACAATTTAAGGGAGGAGGAAATTGCAAGCATAAGGGTCAAGGTTGGAGGGGCCCACCAAGCTCCTAAGGTCTTGTCTCAAGAGAAAATTCAGCCAACAAGGGGTAACGTGAGTGCCCTGAGTGGGGAGATTGAGGGGAGTATGGGTGTTGGGTCCCACCCCATACCAAACACAATGCCTAAGTAAAAGCTCACACAGGGATAGCTTTGAAAGCTTGTCATGGGAGGAGACACATTTAAAAATCATGTCAGCTAAGTACATATTAAAGGGAAGTGTTTTGAGCAAAAAGGCCAAAAAAATATTTAATGCCAAGTCTAGTCTTCCCTTCTTTGCGCCATATTTGGGGGAGTAGTTGTAAGAGTGTGGGGTCCATTTGAATAAAGGTGAGAAAGCATGTCACGATATAGTTTAGAGTTAATAGAGAGTTTGGATAATTCTAACTAGGTTATCTAGGGAATTAATGATTTAACACCTATTATAAAAAATTTTATAAGGGAATATTCTATGTGGGAAGAGAATTTTTCCCTTCCATACAATTTCCAGAGAGCTTTTTGCTCTAAAATTTGGAACATGTCTATTGTATGGTTGAAAAAAAAAAAAGTGTTATTCTAATATATTGTTTTGTTCTTTTATTAATGAACTAACAAGAGGAATTTTTTTAGACTAAATGATAAGAAAGATTTGTTTATCATGAATGCATTGAATTTACCATTTATTTTTTATGATTTTATCATTACAATTGAAATCAAGAACGACTAATTTACTGAAAACTCAAACTTCTTTCTTCTCTTATCTTGTTTAACATGAATAACCATTTCACAAACTAGTGACTCTATTTGCCAAGGAAGATTTCTTCTACATAACTGAGAATTCATCTTTACATTATTCATCTCACAATATTAATGACAATACATTATTATTTCTTCATTCAGAATTTTGATAACTCATCTCTTCATTGTTCATTTCACAATAACAATAGCACTATCATAATGACTATTTCAGGAAGGGTTTCATGAAAACTAAAATTCATTATTAAGAAATTTCATGCTTGAATACTAACACAATAACAACAATGTGCATCTGCTTGACCATCAGACCTTATTACTCATAAGGACATAAATCCATCAAAAAACAACATACATTTCTTCATGATGATGATGATACAACACACTTATCACAAATACAAGGCTTGGATTGATGACTCCTTTACAATATACCATAAACTCATGGATATCACCAGATATCCTTACGAAGTCTTAATACACAAAACAAGACTGACACAACTCAAGATATGAAAACACCATCAAATTTCTTCAAGAGTCCTTCTTCAACATGAAGGCATCATTGGCTTCCATAACCTACAAGTAAACAAAATATAGGCCAAGGAGTGCTCACCTCCCAACCTAGGCTTCTACGAAGCCACCCCCGAGCTAGGGGAACCATCACAAGAGAAGGAGAACACTCATACAATCCTACAACGCAACATCATGAACAAAAAATTACAAGAAAACTCTCTTCCAAGGTTATCACAAAGAGTCAAGAAAAATGACTCAAATAGGGTGAAGGTGGAACCAAATCCAAGAGGAGAAGGCACATCTCTTGATGAGAGTTAAGCCATCACTTGGCTTCCTCATCAAATATCTTTCTCCACAAACACAATCCCACAAACTCCTTATGACCCCCAATATATAGAACATAAAATAGAGATGGCTACATGGAGCCCATACATCCATGTTCATCCCTTTCCTATCCAAGGAGAGACTCTACACTCTTGAATGTCCCAACAAACCCTTCATCCTCAAGGCTGCTCTTCCCTCCCAAGGGTGAGTATGGCCTTGAGTACTCCCTCAACAAAACAATACATCACATAAAAGAAAGAAAACTTCAAGAACAACAAAGGAACTTCACATTTACAATACAAGAATCATGCTCAACAACAAGCTCATGATTCTCATAGCATATATAAAGAAAACTATATTTTCACAACACAAGAACATAAAACTACCACAAATAAAGAATCTCAAAACCTCCATTATCACAATAACATCAAGCTCACATACAATACAAGAGGAATAATATCTACACTTTGCATACAAGGAAAGTAACATTCAAGAGAGTTCATCCTCTCAACATGAACAAAGAAACTAAAATAACTAAGTGAAGAATGCCACCAACCTTGACCCAAGCTAATGGAAGATAGTTGATGAAGAGCTATCCACTTTCCAAGGTTCTCCAAACTAGTTGACTCTCCAAAACTAGAGAGTGGGTGTCAAACCAATACCTTCCCCAAAACTCCTACTAAAAGAGATTTTTCACCAAACCCTCATTAATAGGTATGGCTCAAGGAGATTTTTCATCCCTCCTTGTCTCCCTTCATAAATGAGATGGAGACCAAGAATGGGGAAAGAGGTATGGGCTTGACCTCATTTGCCATCCCTCCATTTTCGAAATTTTCTTTGAGGGGTACTTTTCAAGGTCCATAAATGAGTTATGGGCTTAATTTTGACAAAAATTAAACTCCCATACCAAGGTACATCAAGTGGGGTGGCTAAAAAGGACCCTAATTATACCCTAAGGGCTCATGTAACCTCCCTAAACTGCACTTGAAGTTTGATTTCAGGTTCAACATGATTTGACCTTCTCTAAAGCTTCCTAACCAAGGTTTTACAAGTAAAACTTAAAGTGGTACCATCCTAGATTGATGACATCAAATCCCAAGTGGACATGTCATGGCCTTAAGCACATACACATGTGTCAAGTGACACAACAAAAAGAGACATGTCACAAGCCATGTGGCATATCCACTTGGCCATTCACACAAAAACACATTTACAATTAATAAATAAATCAACATATTCATGCATCATACTTTTACAAAATAAATACATTACAACGAGGTTATTGGCTTCTCACTAGAAGCAACCTTGGTTCAAATAGATTTAACATTAGTCTCTGTGATGATTCTCCGGATTTACCATGGCCTATTTCCCTACACATTCAAGTCCAATATCAGTAGTCCAAGGAAATAAAACATGTAATTTTATAACATTAATAATCAAATAATTCTCAAATAATCAATCATAATTTGAGTCAAATTTTTCACAAGGCATAATCATTCATTTATAAGTAACATAAATCTCATCATGAATATATTTAATTCATCACTAAATTAAACTTGAAACATAAACATTGCATACATATAAAATTTGATTTGCAATTAAACTTCATTACCATAATCAATCGTACAATAGAATTAAAAACACACATGTAAGTTTCAATTGATGACTTAGTATTCACCATCCAAATCATAATGTAATGTTCATCAAACTACTAAAGTGATAAATCCACAACATAGAGTATCGATAATATCCATAACATCAAAATATAATCATAAAATATGTCTATCTCATATGCAGAACTGAATGGCTATGATAGGCTCAGGGTGAGGCCTCACAATAAAATTAAGAATGATATTTTTTTATAGATAATTTTATAAAATATTATAGATAATGCGATATTTCCATCTAATGGATTAGGCACAAAACAAAGACACTTTGTCAAGTGGGAGTGGTGTTGTATGCCTATAAAACTGGGTGTCTTGGGGTTGAGGGACTTGAAAACACATGGAATAGCTCCAACTTCTAAATTGATTTTCAAATTCCTGCATGGTAATGAGTCCTGGCAAGTCCACATTAGAAATAATATTATGATATCTTCTATTAGAAAGAATAAAAACTAGAAAACCTTTCTTTATGTGATATCATCATGGATTATTTTGATTTAAAAATATTTGGATTAATATGTTTGCCTCTCTATGGAAGGCATGGAGTCAAGTTAGTGGATTATTATGTTACAAAGGTGTTTTTGGAGGCCCTCTTTTCTTTTCTGTTGTGATAGATATTTATGGTGGGGCATCTAATTAAACAATAAACCATTGGCACTTACCCAAAATTGCTCTACTATACAACACATAATGATCGTGGCATATCTTAGATTAGGGACATTCTAATTGATAATATACTAGGGACTTGGGAAGAAATTAAAAATAAATTTAAGATCCCTATTTCTCAAAAAAAACAAAAAAACTTTGATTACCAAGGCTATTGACACTTTATTTCTAGGTAAAATAGTTCTCAGTCAGGATTTTATAAAACATCTAAAATGGAAAGATGGATCTTTTTTATTGGATGCTTCTATAAGATAGATATATAGCATGCTCAAGGATGATTCTCAAATTATTAAATCTTTAAATGAATTATGGGGCTTTGATTGAACGAAACCCAAGTGACACTTCATTATGGACTTGTTTTAGCACCAACCCACTAAACCCAAGAAGTCTTTCTTTAGAGGGCTTTTGTTGCTAAATTTTTTTGTTGTGGGTCTTGTTTTATCTTTTGTGAGTATTGCACCTTCTTGTTTTCCTCTTTGTCTTGTTCTTGAAATTATTGAGCATCTTTTAATTAATTATATATATGCTAGTTTGGTGTGGTCTCTATCTTTTGGATCCCCTATTACATGGAACTCTCTCCTTGGCTTTACTTGGATTGAAGTCCTACTAACTAAGTTGATGTTTTTAATGCTAAAATGAACAATTTATGGTCTATTTTTTCTATTGAAGTCCTATAGTTCCTCTGGAAATTGAGAAATGATGAAATCTTCCAAGGTAAGAAGAGGGAACTTACTGGGTTTAATAAAAAAATCACCTATCATTTTATCATGACATAGGTATTTGTTGTTCTTGAGATCCCCAAGAGTATCTATTTATGATCCTCATTCACGAAGGGTCCTTTATCATCTACAAAGATGACACCCAATACACCCACTACTTTAGCACATACAATGGCATGCATGATCAGAATGAATTGGAGATGTATCTAGTTAAAGAAAAAGGCATTAACATTGAGAAGGAAAATGAAAAGATCATGGAAACTCATGGACCAGATGCACCTAGTTGGGAAACAACACCAGAAGTTCCTAAAATTGTTGATCCTCCTCTTGGAACCTTTTCCACAAATATAGAGAATGCAACAATTTTATCATTGTGTCATGGGACTCATGATAATCTATACAAAGCTTGTTCATTCTATACTTCTATTTTAGAACTTTCATAACATTTTTTTTGTGTAAAGAAATATAAATTGATAATCATTTGATATATTCTTAGG
The DNA here is from genome assembly GCA_027943335.1 of Chamaecyparis obtusa. Taxonomy (NCBI): domain Eukaryota; kingdom Viridiplantae; phylum Streptophyta; class Pinopsida; order Cupressales; family Cupressaceae; genus Chamaecyparis; species Chamaecyparis obtusa. Next base: position 101,488 of record BSBK01005304.1, read on the forward strand.
AGGTAGAGCTAGATCAGATACACTTCATTTTATTTTTTTATTTGTAGAGATTGACAGTCTACTAATACAAGGTTGTAATGATCTTTTTTAAAATATCCTTAATATAAAAAAATTCTAGATAATATTAATTTTCAAAACTTCCCTGTAACATTAAAAGATAATACTGCTATCACTCTTTAATTTTCACCTCTATCATATTAAGCCTTCAATGCAATTTTATGATTTTGGACTCTATCATATTTCAGGTGAATATATCAATTGTTAATCACTAGGATAGAATTATAAATTGATAATGTTTTCCTTAAACAAAAATCTTGAATTTAATTAATGTCAATCTCAAATTGCCTTGTCAAAAAAAAAGAAAATTCTATTAGAATGATTTTAGAATAACTAAGAGGGGGGTTGAATCAATTATCCTCATGTCCAGATGTACCAATTGAACTTTCTAGCTCTTCAACAATTCAGATCTAATCAATAATTCAACTCGGTCTCTATAGCATATATCAGAAACATATAACATGTAGTCCACTGTCAAAAAGTAATTAACTTGCAAAATATAAAGCTTTCAACATCATTCACATCAAAATCATTCACACAAGTATAACATGAGGATTTATAGTGGAAACCCAATTTGGGAAAAACCACTTTGTAACATGCTACTGATTTTCACTCTTTTGAAGTGAGTTTTATAAGAAGCCAACCCAGTTAAAGGTTTACATACACACTGTTAGGTGTGACCCTGTTAAAGGATTTAAAACACTCTGTCAAAAGTGGCCTGGTTAGAGGACTTGAGAACATTCCATTAGAATGTCACCTTCATTAAAGGATTTATACAATGATTGTTAGGTCAACCTTGATTAAAAGATTTAGACTGATACAATGGTTAGAAAGTAATAGTAGGTTCTGATCTGAAAAACATACAACTCACTTTGCAATTACATATCCACTTTGCACATATGTTGATTTACTGACTGATCTTCATTTCCATCTCCATCTCTGATCTACTTGGAATTCTCTTCAAGCAATCACCACAACTCTTTTTATCTCTTCACAGCTTCACCTTCAACCTTCTTAGACTTATTAGTCAATAACATCAACCTCTTCTTCAAACTCTGTAACCTCACAATTAGGTTATCCTTATACCTCCTTGATTAGATAGATCAATCTTTTGTCACTCAATCTCCACCGTAGCTCTTAGGTTTAGGTCAGATTCATTGAATCCTTCCATCATTATGTTCTTCATATTTTCCTTCTAGATACATATCCAAACTTCTCTTTGAATCCATATGAAAATTATTTACCATGCATTAAATGCTCCATACAATTCATTAATAATATCAACACATTTGACATATCCCAAGAATTCAACTATGTCAACTAGAATCCTCAATTCTTTCTCCAAATGTAAATTACTGACACTCGGTCAATATTGTGTTCATCTTCTTGGTCATCGCTATGTATCTTGGTCATCACTAAAAAATTTCTTCCTCGGCAAACACTATCTTTTCTCGATAATTTCCCATCGCTTGGCAATTATTGATGTTCGGTCAATACAATATTTACTCGACATATACTAGCACTCCGTCAACACTAACATCACTCAGCTTAAACTAGATTTCTTCACTTTTTCTGAGTTAAGCTTACATTTCTAGTCTTTCTTCTTACTAGATAAACAACACATTACCTTGTCAATGTGCCAACTAATCAAGTACCCATTGAAGTATCACATAACTCAACCTTTGCTTAGATCCTCTTTTTATCTCCTCTTATCAAATCCTCTTCATCAATCAAAAGATATGGTACTATCCTAGATATAAATTGTCTTACTAGATGAGGTTTGACATCAATGACAATATAACAATTGTTTCAATTATAGTTTCCAACAATCTCCCTCTTTGGCACGACAACATTTGGGGTTGAATTTTGATGCCAATTTGTGACACCACTACAATTTGTGTTTGTTTTTGGTGTTTTTTTTTGCAAGTTCCCCCGATGGTATCGTAATAGTGATGATGACATCGTAATTGCGACACCCCTTTGGTTATAAACCAAAAAAAAGAAAAAGAAAGTGTCATTTGTAATTTGTGAATTCGAAGAGCTTCCGTGAAGAGGGCATTCAAGTTTGGTGTGTGCAAAGAGGTTGACACCGTGTGGGAAGAGGGCACTGGCACTTGAGGTAGGCATTTAAACTTTATCTTCTCATTAACTCAATTTTATTTTGATGGCATTTGTTGATTTAATGGCACAATATGAATGTTAATAGTGGCATTGTTTACATCTTAGCATTTGGAATGCTTGATGACCCATGAGCTTTGAGAGCTAGGGCATCATTGCTATTACCTTCAAGGCATTGTGTGAAGTGCTTGATCTCTCTTTATTTTTTTTGTTGTTGATATTAACTATGTGGTACTCCCTATTTATGATCATTTCATGAGGAAATGTGTTGATGGCTCGCGGGCTACAAGCTAGGGCATCATACATTGTTTATGAGCTCACTATTGAATGCTGGCATTGTTTACATCTTTTCATTTGGAATGCTTGATGACCCGCAAGGTTTGAGAACTAGGGCATCATTGCTATTACCTTCAAGGCATTGTGTGAAGTGTTTGATCTCTCTTTATTTTTTTTTCTATTGAGATTCACTATGTGGTACTCCCCGTTTATGATCATTTCATGAGGAAATATCTTGATGGCTCGCGAGCTGCAAGCTAGGGCATCATACGTTGTTCATGAGCTCATTGTTTAATACTAGCATTGTTTACATCTTTTCATTTGGAATGCTTGATGACCTGCGAGATTTGAGAGCTAGGGCATCATTTCTATTACCTTCAAGGCATTGTGTGAAGTGTTTGATCTCTCTTTATTTTTTTTGTTGTGAAGTGTTTGATCTTTCCCTATGTTCTATTTGCCTACTACTGCCCTATTTTATGCAAGTTCCCTTCTAAGGAGGGCAATATTGTTTTAGGAAAAGTTACAATACTTCATTGAGTGGGGTTACCAGAGAAAGAAAAAATACCTTTTTAGGATTAATGAGTAAATATTCACAGACCTTTGATTTTCTTAAATATCTAGTATCAAAAATAATATGATGAAATTGCTATGACAACAAAAATGTCTACAATGACAATATAAAGTTCTATTTATCATTGTGAGCACTACATTACAAATGTCATACAAAGGGATATTTTGCATCGCCTAGTAAATTAAAATAAATTTGGATGCTTAAGATTCAATCTAACCATGCTATCCATTTGATAATGATTTGGATAAGTTTACTTTTAACTTTATATAGGATTGCAAGTAATTTTGTTTATACTTCAATCATAAATCGAATCATACAACCCTTTTATCTTTTTGAAAACCAAAAATTGATTCAACCATGCCATTATTAAACTTGGAAGGCTTTGCCTACTCTGGAAAGTAGGCATAAAATAAAATGTGCTGAGATAGAGACTTGAAAGTCTCAAAGGCACTCAATCGTACAAAAAAGGTAAAAAAATGAAGGAAAGAGAACACAATGCCCCTTTGCCTCATTTCAACGTCACAATTTCTCATTTAAGTTATGTTTATAGAGTGGATCAAAATGTGATGGTTTTTCAAATTCACCCAAGTGGTTTTGAGTCAATTTTTCAGATTCCTTCAGAAGAATAATCATCACATAATTTAACATTTGATACACAAGATTTCTATTTTGACCTCGTGAACAAGTTCAATGCAAAATTCAAACATAAAAATCCACTGGAACACAGTGTGGAAACTCTAGAGGGTCCTTAAACTTCTCTAATGAAGCCCTAGAACAACTTTTACCGAAACCCTAGAATTGATTTCCAATTAAGATCATTAATACAAAAGTTGGGAAGGTTAGGGCTAATGGGTAGTGCTAAATAGATAGGCTGATGTTAATAGAGTGCAAGAAATGACCCGTTATAATCAACAATGAAAATTTGTGAGATTTACATGCACTGCGATATAAAACATTCAATGGAATAGAACTGAATACCTGCATAACTGTTGGTGACATCTACTGTTCCACGTAATGTTATTCCAAGAAGCATACCAATAACTCTTTTGCGAGTGTCCCTCACCACTCTATTGTAATTATCCATGATGCTCAATAATACCAAAGGATGCACTACCACTTTCTCAATTGGCCTTGCTGAGATCTGCTATGTCTTTATCACATCCATCTTCCTCTATTTCTACTAGGCCGCTCTTCTTCTTCTTCCCTTGTTTCTTTAAAGGACACCCCTCTCTGCTCTGTGTATATGCTTCCAATGGGATATATGAGAGCCTATTCAATCTCCTTATATTCTAAACTTTGAGATTGTTCAACCAACTTTATATATTACTCTTTACTTCCCCACTATTTCTTTCCAAAAAACATTGTTTTCCTCGACATGAAAGGATGAGGAGCATACCTAACTACTTACTAGTGACTTCATCCCTATTTCTCAAAGTGTTTCCTTTCAAGAGGAACACCTACAAAATGTATATCCCTTCATATCATGTGCTTTTTTATTTAGGGTCATTTTGAATAGATGGTATATTTTTATATTAAGTTTGTATTAAAATAAGGTGCAATAGTTATGTCGATAGTATTATATACTAGTACTTGTACCGAAAAGAGGTGCAAGGGTTAAACTGATAGACAATATTTGTAAGTAAATATGTTAGAGTGCACTAAAATTTGTGTTATTATTGACATAAGCACATCTTATAGATGGAGATTTAATTCAAGATTCTCAATGTTTTCACTTAAAAATAAATATCAAATGACATTAGGAGAAGAAAAATAGAAGATAATTTGTTTAAGTATCAGTTTCTAGATTCAATTGTGTAGCATTTTTTTTTACCATCAACCTTTTGGATCATACTACATGATCCATCATCAGGATGCTAGAGAGAAAAGGACATAAAATGATATGTTGCAAATCTGGAAGATAATAAAAAGAGGAGGGAGAGAGGAAGAGGGGAGAGAGAAGACAGGTGCACTAAGATCGACAATGACAAGACCTACAACCAATGACAATTAAAGAAGGGGGGGAAACATCACTCCCAATAAAATAAAAAGAAAAAGAAATAAAATTGATATCATGCAAGCATAAATTGAAATAAAAAGAATCAAACACTTCACACAATATATGTTGTTTTATAAGATTTTATTAAGACTAAATATATTGTTTTATGAGCTCACTGTTTGAGCACCTCATGTCCCTATTTGATTGGTCAGTGCTCTATTTGTTATATTGATACTATTAGATCAAATAGGGACATCAGTAATAAAATAATGCACATACTATTTTAAATTTGAGCTCATAAAGATTAAGATATCCTAATGTTTTGAATTTCTATGTGCTTCGAGCCAATGAAATTTTTGTAATTTTGTAATTTTGAAAAAGAAACTGTCATTTGTAATTTTTGTGAGTTCGAAGAGCCACCACAAAGATGACACTGCACTTTTGCATGGCATGAAGAGGGCATTGTTTATGAGCTCACTGTTTGAGCACCTCAATTTCATTTTGATGACATTTGTTGATTTAATGACACAATATGAATGTTAATAGTGGCATTGTGCTCAAACAGTGAGCTCATAAATAATGCATGATGCCCTAGCTTGCAACCCGCAAGCCATCAAGACATTTCCTTATGAAATGATCATAAATGGGGAGTACCACATAGTGATTATCAAAAACAAAACAAATAAAGAGAGATCAAACAATTCACACAATATATGTTTTTAAGACTAAATATATTATTTTATGAGCTCATTGTTTGAGCACCTCATGTCCCTATTTGATTGGTTGGTGCTCTGTTTGTTATATTGACACTATTAGATCAAATAGGGACATCCAGAATAAAATAATGCACTTACTATTTTGAATTTGAGCTCATAAAGATTAAGATATCATACTATTTTGAATTTCTATGTGCTTTGAGCTAATGAAATTTTTATCGTCATGATGAAGTAATAATGCATTAAATGTCTTACTTATGTCCCTATTTGATTCGAGGGTGCTCTGTTTGTTATATTGCTGCTATCAAAGTAGAATGGCAGTGGTGATTCAATGCATCTATAGCCTCAACAACATGGTAGCATTGATCCAATAACATAAAATACATTACAAATGTCAAGCTCACATTCTCAATGAAATAAATAGTGTATAAAAAAATATATGGTGCACAACAGCAGCAAGCATGCCATGACAGAAATAACATTGCATGATTCCCAAGATCAAATTAAAAATAGTAAGTGTATTGATATATGATCTAATACCAAAAAACTCATTGATCATTACCTTTCACTCCTCCATCATTATAGAAGAGATAACTACCTACAACTAGGGCATCATGAATTGTTTATAAGACCTTAGTGTTTGAGAACCTCATGTCCCTATTTGATTGGCCGGTGCTCAAATAGTGAGCTCATAAATAATGCTTGATACCCTAGCTTGCAGTCTGCAAGCCATCAAGGCATTTCCTCATGAAATGATCATAAATGGGGAGTGTACACACAAAAGTAGTGCACTTCTATGAATCCTTACAATCAAGAACACTCAAGAATGAGGTCTCAAAAATTGATCCATAGCTCTCTATGTATGGAGTTGCAAGATTATAAAATTGCTCTCAGCTAGAGCTACAAACTCATGACCTTGCTAGTCAACCACACAATGAGAGATTCAAGTGAAGATAAAGGCAAGAGTGCCAATATCTCCAAGAATCAAATGAAATGAAATGCAAGTAAACTAAGAATGAAGATGCAAGCTAAGCTAAATGATAACAATGCAATGCTTGAAAGGAAATCTAATCTATGAAAGGAAAGTACAAGCTAGACTATGAAAGGAAAGTACAAGTCTTACAATCCCTCCTAATTAAGCTATGTGAAATTAATCTATTGCATAAAGAAAATCTATACTAAGAATTCTATGATTATGAAGCTATGAAAGAAAACTAAAAGAAGTGCAACAACAATGTTTTCAAAGCTTGGATGCAAGGATGTCTTCAAATAGCTCCAAATGACCTAGAAAACCTGTAGCATAACATTAGTATTCAAAAATTGCATATGAAAATGAGGAAGAGAGCTCTCGTTTTATAGGAAATGAAAAGGAATGGACCATGGAGATTAAGAGGAAAAAGATTTAATCAACGGTGGAGCATCAAAGATGAGCAATCCATGTGCACAAATATCCTCCAATGAGAAAATAAGAGTTAACTTTTGTGTCCATATGAGACAAAAAATATTTTTTCCCTTTTTAAAAATAAGAATAATGTTTTATTTGTGCAACTTAGGATAAGAGGAAAAGGTGGGAGCTTTTTATTTAATAAAAGGGGAGGAAATATTCCTTTTAAACAAATAAAGACTTAGGATAAAATGGTTAGCCCAAGGAATAATAAAAAATGATAAAATAAAATTTGATCAAGGAAATTGATAATGTTGATTTTTGAAAATATTGATTCAGGGATTTGATAAATGCTAAATGGGGGCCCAAAGTCTAGGTGACCATTTTAGGGTGCATACATTTGCCCCTCTTTGACTAATGTGTGATTATTCTAGGAACACATGCAGTCAAAGAAGAATTGAAATGTGAGATCAATTTGGGATCACAAAACAACTCAGATGTGTGTTCATTTTGGGAAAACATCAGGATAAAAATAAGCAAAAGCTAAAAGGCAAGACCAACACCATCGTTGCTAGGTGCAAATCAAGCCTTAGAAAAAACTATCACCATCACTGCTAGGCAATAATCAAGTCTGAAAAATAGGAGATAAAAATTAAAAGACAAAATCATCACCGTCGCTGCTAGGTGATAATCAAGTCTCAAAATAAGAATCTCAAGCTGAGCTAAATGATAAAGCTGAATCAAAGATTAAAGTTGATAGGTACTGCCCCCTTGGAATCAAAATCAAAATCAGGTAGAGGAGAACATGAAATTGATAAACTTGATCAAGTCACTAGAAATCATAATCGAAGAATAGGGCAATAGAATAACCATTAGGCAGTGAAGACATGCCCCAGGTTGAGTAGGTTTGAATGGGAAAGATATAGGATAAAAATTCAGGCTAACCTGAGAGAAATGAAGTGAGTGAGAATGAATGATAGACTAGGAGGTTTGAAAGAGATGGGGGTGAAGAAATGAAGATGCCCCAAAAAAGATCAAAGGATCAGGCCTCAAGTGATCAGCAAACTGCGTAGATGAGTTTGAAATGTGATTTTGACTATCAAGATGAACTTGGATTTTGATTTTGAGTCTGAAAATGGATCCAAGATGTCGAAATTAGCTAGGGGTGCAATTTTTATGCAATTCTGAGGTGTTTTGAAAATTAGGTCAAAAAGTCAAAATGCTATAAAAGGGGCAAAAAGAGTCATTTTCAAAATCATTTGACTAGAAAATTATCGCATGATACAAGGTGAAGTATCACATGACCAAAGGTATATCGCACTACTATAGAAAGAAGTATCACATGATACTTGTTCCAAAAGCAGTATTGCCCAAGTGTAAAATTTGATATTTTAAGTATTTTTGAGCAAAAAATGACATGGGTCTAGACAAGTTTACGTTATATATGTGTTAAAATATTGTCACACTTCTATGAATCCTTACATGTAAGAAAACTCAAGAATGATCCCTCACAAATCGATCCATAGCTCTTTATGCATGGAGTTGCAAGATTTGTAAAATTGCTCTCAGCTAGAGCTATAAACTCATGACCTTGCTAGTCAACCATACAATGAGAGATTCCAAATGAATGCAATGCTATGAAAATATATATGAGAATGCAAATTTAATCTTATGAGAATGAAGATGCAATTAAGCTATGAAAATGGAAATGAAAGAGTTACAAACCCTCTAATTAAACTATGTGAGATTAATCTAAAACATGAAAGGAAATGATACCATGATGATGCAACTATGATGCAAGCTAGGATGTGATGTAGATGCAAGATGAATGCTAATGATGCTCCAAATCTTCAAAACTTGATGTAAAAATATCTCCAAAAGCTTCAATGACTTAGAAAACCTGTAGCATAATAATTCAAGTATGTATGGTGTGTGCAAATGAGGAAGAGAGCTCTTCTTTTATAGGAAGTGAAAAATCAATGGACCATGGAGATTAAGAGGAAAAAGATTTAATCAACAGTGGAGAAAAAAAGAAGCTTGATCCTTGTGCACAAATATCCTCCAATAGAAAAATTAGAAGCATTTACTTTATGTTGAGCATTTACTTTATGTCCATGTGAGATAAAAGTACTTTTCTTTTAGTTTTTATTTTATTTTTCTTTATAAATAAGAATTAAATGCTTTATTTGTGCAACATAAGATAAGAAGAAAAGTGAAGATTTTTTATTTAAATAAAAGGGGAAGAAATTCCTTTTAATTAAATAAAGGCTTAGAATAAAGTGATTTTATTATTTAATTAAAAGAGATTTTTAATTAATTAAAAGGGATTTATTCTCTTAATTAAATAAGATTTTTATTTTTATTTTCTTTTAAATTAAATAAGGCTCAAACCTTAGGAAATATTGAATTGATTATGATTTGATCAAGGAAATTGATATATTTGAAAAATGTTGATTTTTGAAAATATTGATTCAGGGATTTGACAAATTGCAGAAATGGGGCCCAAAGTCTAGGCGACCATTTTAGGGTGCATACAATATATGCCTTGTATTGATTTTTTTTTTAGACATTCATCATGATATGTAGTGACATCTAGCTTGGTTTGATGGGTTGCAGGAGCACTTTCTGGTGCTACTCATTAGAGCGCCGAAGGTGGTGGGGCGGAAGTGCGTCCGAGATCTTGATGATCTGGGCAAGGATGACTTGAGAGTGATGGGATTTGGATATTTGGTGTGGTTCCCAGATATCTGGGCTGATCATGGGTTGTTGACTACTCTTGCCGAGAGATGGCATAGTGAGCACAACACCTTCCACCTACCTATAGGAGAGGCATCCATCACACTGGAGGATGTCTACCGGATTCTCTGAGTACCATGCCATGGAGAGTCGGTGAGTAAAATCATGCTTTAAGATATAATCATTTAAATAAAATGTTCCCATATGATGAAAACTAACATAATTGTTTTTTGGCATAGGTGTACTATGATCAAGATGCTATTGAGGGCCGAAATGCTATCCAGGGCATGTTTTAAGATGTCACTATCATTGACAGACATGTCAGCTGGGAGTGACTGATTGATGATTTTGGCAGAGACTTCCCATTGCCATATATTGTTGCTTCCATCATCGCACAGGCCCTGATGACTGATCGTAGTCAGAAGGGATTTCCTCTCGGATGGGGTAGACTACTGGTTGACTTGGTAGGTAGACCTCGGCGCATGGCATGGGGACCTACCATACTTGCAGAGATGTATCATGGGCTGCATGAGATCATCTACAGGGATGGTCGGACATGGGCTTGCGGTCCCATCCTAGCATAGGTGTGGGCTTGGGATCACATTACTGTGATACGGCCCAAGATTCAGCCGAGGGAGTGGAGATACCCATACATATATAGGTAAAGAGGATTCATATCACATGCCCATACTGGGGATGTGACATTATTGATAGGTTCTGGATGAGATGACCTCATTCACATGGAGGCCATACAGGGATGCTGAGGCATGGGGGGATGCAGATGATGAGTTGAGCTATATGCTATGTAGTCGACCATTAGTAGTTCGACACTCTAAGATTGTCGAGAGGTTCTACATCATGCAAGTATGGAGATAGTTCAGGAGGTAGCAGTGGGCCTCCATAGAGACTATTACTTATGCCAGGGCATGGGACGAGGAGGGACATGGGTGGCTACCCATGTTAGACTATCAGCAGGCCACTAAAGAGATAGATGGAATCAGGAGGGAGCCTTGGGAGTACCTCCCGATATGGATGATGTAGGATCAGATGCAACATACAGGGCTGAGCAGTGGAGGGCACCATTCCCTCATTTCATTGTACCTAATGCACTGGTAGTAGCTCAGGGTGGGGATGGGGATGATGGGGGAGATGGAGGAGATGGAGGGAGAGGGAGAGGGAGAGGGATGGAGAAGGGGGAGGGATCAGGATCAAGTGGCTAGAAATGGTCATGAGGATAGAGATTAGTGACCCCTAAGGATTAGGCGAGACTAGCTCACCGACAGGCAGAGGTACAACAGGATCAACCTGCAGGAGGGGATGACCTAAGAGCCAGGATCTAGGCTCTAGAGATAGAGATGCAATAGCTACACATCACCATAGAAGTGAGAGAGCAGTAGCTAGCTGAATTGAGGGTAGAGAGAGATCAGTAGATCAGTGATCTCAAGGTAGAGATAGCACGCCAGGAGCAGACGGCACAAGCTGATTCAACAAAGATCCGAAGAGAGATAGCACGAGTTGCTTATTACCATGGACTCTACCTATAGGTTGTACCTGAGGGATAGAGAGTGCCATCTTACTCTCAGAGGGTAGGTAGATCGGACATGGTGCCAGACAAGGCAGCAACACCACCTCCACCACCACCACCATGTGATGGGAAGAGTCAAACCTAGGTTTAGGGCTTAGGTTTAGATATTTTTAGACATATCCTGAGACTTGTAATCCAGATTTTGGGATCTCACATTGTATGTTGTATGATGAAATTGATTTATATATGAGATTATTGGATGTTTGATATATCTTGTGTTTACGTCTCACTTGTGATAGATGTATCAGTTTATGTATTGTCTTGTCATTTTTGCTCAAAATGTTTATGCTCATGTGTATTCTCTCTCATAGATGTATGTTTAATTCTCATGTGTATGATATAGACTCATGTTTCTGAAAATGACATTTTTTTTTGAGATATAGATATGATGATATGATTAACCCCTTGTGATGACAGGAACAGGTTTGAGATGAAAGACAAAGAGTGAAAGACATGATCGATAAAAGGGGAAATGAGCGCAGTTGACTGACAGGTCCACGTAAGATGAAAAAGAGAGCCCTCTCCATATGCAAGATGCAAAACTAAACTAATATGAACTTAAAAATGCAAGCTACTATGAAAGTGGTTGACTTGCAAGGTCACAAAACTTATAGACATCTAATTACCATCATCGAGCATTATTGCTAGCATCATAAGATCATAAAATACACACTAGTATGACTATGGGTATATGAATATGATCTATATCAGATGAAATGTGGGAATCCCACCTAGGCACCAAAGACATGTAGGTCAAGATGACTAGTGCAGTGAGATTACCTAAGTTTTCTATAGCAAGATTATGCTTGCATCAGGACACAAGAAGGTCGAGATGGCTATAAGCATGCACTCGCAAAATAGTCAAGGATAATACCTTCTCAATCCCTAGTGTCAAGTAAGACCAGCATAAATGCTCATGATAGTTAGGATCAACAAAATATACCCACAAGCAGATAAAGAAATAAAACATGTTCTCATACCCTCAGTCTTCTAGCTATGCATCATCGAAAACTTCTCAGGGAGAGACCACTCATTAAAGAAATTCTCATAGACAGCACACAAAGAAAAATAAAGTCAACATATCTCAACAAGTCGAGTGTTTAAGTGCGTGTGTGTTTGGTCATAGAGTCAAACTTTGAGTATCAAATTTGCTAATGAGTGATATCACATCATACTTAGACTGGTGGGTAAGACATTTGATAAGTGTTGAGAAACACTCGATGCTAGGGTAGTGTTGAAAAACACTATTTGGGGTGGTGTTGAAAAACACCTGTTTGTGAAATGCCCCAAGACACAAACACACCTAAAGGACCTATGCCAATAGTTATGCCCCCTAGACAAAGACAAAGACCAATTCCAGACCAAGTCAAATAAGGTCAAGGCATGATGGAGAATGGCTAAGTGTCAAGGACGCATGCTAAAATACAAGGGTGCAAAGGCCTCAAGTAGCGCCTGTTTCCAAGTTTTCACCACTTGGAGATTTTTTTGATTTTTTTGATTTTTTTGTATTTTTGCTACCAAGGCGCTTGTTTCCAGGTTTTCACCAAGGCACTTTTTCTTTTTCTTTTTTTGAATTTTTTTGCATTTTTTGTATTTTTTTAGGACTTTTTATGCTTTTTAGAATTTTTTCAGCATCATATATGAATTTTTTTGGTATTTTTTTAGGATCCATAAATATGTACAAAGGATGCCCCCAGACAAAATAGGCATCATGGATAGAACTTCTTGAGGTGCAAAACATTAATAGGATCAGGGAGCTGTTCCCCTTGTTCATCAGATAGCAAGTAAGCACCTGTCCCAAAAGCAACAGTAGTAATGTATGGTCCAAGCCATTTAGGTTCAAATTTCTCTTTTTATTCGCGATGCTGTTGGTTCTTAGGATTCTCATGTAGGACAAGATCTCCTACTTGAAATTCTCTAGGGAAAACCTTCTTATTGAATGCTTTAGATAGACGCTTTTGGTAGACTCTCATGTGATCAAAAGATGTTCTTCATTTCTCATCAAGAAGTTCCAATTCTTGCAATCTCATGGCATGATAATCTTCATCTGTAATCAAACCTTTGAGAGAGACTCTAAGTGAGGGAATCTCAACTTCTAAAGGTAATACTACTTCAACACCATAAGTGAGGGAAAAAGGAGTAGCCCCTATGGGAGTACGTATACTCATTCTGTAAGCCCATAAGGCTTGATTGATCTATAAGTGCCAGTCTCTACCATTCTTGTAACTATTCTAAGGAGAATCTTAAGAATTGTTTTATTAGAGGCCTTTGCTTGTCCATTTCCCTTGGGAAGTAAATGGAGGACCAATGTTGTTTTATCTTGAATTTCTTGCAGAGGTGTGTAAGGTCCTTATTTTTGAACTAACCTCCATTGTCAGTGATTATCTCAGAAGGTATCCCAAACCAAAAAATGATGTGATTCAATATGAACAAATAAATTGTCTTGCCTGAAGCATCAAATAGTGGAACAACTTCTACCCATTTGGTAAAGTAGTCAGTAGTAGTAATTATGAATTTATGTCTGCTTGATGAGTTGGGATGAATTTTCCCAACAAGGTCAAAGGCCCAACGCTGAAATGGCTAATGAGAAATAGAAGGAATAAGCTCCCTACCTGGAGCATGAATCAGGTTTCCATGTTTCTAACATTTTTCACAAGACTTGGCAAAAGTTATAGCATCTATCTACATTGTGGGCCAATAGTACCCTGCCTTAAGCAACCTTTGGGCCATGGCAAGACCATTGGAATGTCCTCCACAAATGCCCTTGTGGATGTCAACTAACGCTTGGTCAGACTCATCCTTTTCCAAGCACCTAAGAAGTGTCCCATCTAAACCCCTCCTATATAGATCACTAGAAATAAGGGTATGGCGAGAGGCATTACAGACAAGGTTTCTTTGTTTAGATCAGTTAAATGATTTAGGGATGATGCCATTAGGAAGGTATGAATAGATAGCACCATATCGGGAAGACTCATGAGTGACCAAGGTACAAATCACATGGCTTTTAGAGGAGTCAAAGATGGGATGGTGTAGCTCTTGCACCAGGAATTCAAATCTTGATTCATGTTGTTCCAACTGAAGGAGTGAAGCTAGTGTAGCCATAGTATTTGCAGCCTTGTTTTCTGCTCTAGGGATCTGTTGAAATGTCACAAATGTGAAATAGCGTTGCAATGAATCAACCATCTTTTTGTAAGGTATCAGCTTATCATCCTTAGTTTGGTACTCTTCATTTACTTGGTTGATAATTAATTGTGAATCCCCAAAGACATGTAGCTCTATAATTCCCCATTCAATGGCCATTTTCAATCTATTGGTTAAGGCCTCATATTCAGTAATGTTGTTTGTGCATGGGAAAAATAATTTATAGGACTTAGGAATAGTACACCCATGAGGGGAAACAAATAACACTCCAACTCCTGATCCATTTTGCATATTTGAACCATCAAAGAACATCTTCCATGTTCTTGTAGTCATGTACATTACGTGTTCATTTGGAAACTCAACTTTCATTGGTGCTTTGTCTCGGATTGGAAAATCAGCCAATTGGTCTGCAATGGCTTGTCCTTTTATAGCCTTACACTCAACATACTCTATGTCAAATTTGGAAAGAATCATCATCCATTTAGCAAGTCTACCCGTGAGAGTAGCCTTACCAAGCAAGTATGTTAGAGGATCAATTTTGGCAATGAGATGTATAGTATGAGAAATCATGTAGTGATGCAACTTTTGGGAAACAAACACCACTGCAAGGCAAGACTTCTCAATACTAGTATAATTGAACTCATAGGAAACAAGTGTTTGGTTGATATAGTAGATGGCTCTTTCCTTCCCCATATCATTAAATTGAGCCAACAATACCCCCAAGGAAGATTTTGTCACTAAGATGTACAAAATCAATGGTTTTCCTGGGATAGGAGGCATCAAAATTGGAGGATTAGCCAAGTATTATTTTATTTGATCTAGTCTTTTTTGGCAATCCTCGTTCCAAGCACATGTGGCTCCCTTATGCAATGTCTTGTTGAATGGTTGTGCTATATCTGTAAGTTGTGAAATAAACCTCCGTATGGATTGGAGTCATCCTTGAAGACTTCTCATCTGACTAATGTTCTTAGGAGGTGGCATATCTAATATGGCTTGAACCTTTTTGGGATCCACCTCTATTCCTTTGGCTGAAATTATGAATCCTAAAAGTTTACCTGAGGTAACCCCAAATGCACATTTTTTTGGATTCAATCTTAACTGAAACTGCTCCATTCAATCTAGAATTACTTCCAAATCTTGTAGGTGTGTACCCCTTTGCTTAGACTTGGCCAAGGTATCATCCACATAATCCTCCATGTTTTTATGCATCATATCATGAAATATTGTGGTCATAGCTCTTTGGTATGTGGTTCCTGCATTTTTTAATCCAAATGGCATGACGTTCTAACAATAGGTTCCCCATGCACATGTGAAGGCTATCTTTTCTTGATCCTTAGGAGCTATCTTTATTTGGTTATAACCAAAAAAACCATCCATTAAAGAGTATATCTCATAGCCTACAGTCATATTCACTATCATGTCTATGTTAGGGAGTGGAAAGTCATCCTTTGGGCAAGCTTTGTTAAGATCTCTGAAGTCTGTGCATACATGAATGGACCCATCATGCTTTGAAACTGGAACAATATTTAAGATCCACTCGGCATAATTGATAGCTCTAATAAATCCTTCTCTTAAGAGCTTTTCTAATTCAATCTTAACAAGGAGAGCTATGTGAGGGTGCATTTTCCTCAACTTCTATTTTATTGGTTTAATTCCTGGAGCTATAGATAAGTGATGCATAATAAGATTAGTGTCAAGCCCTGGCATGTCTGAATATGTCCAAGAAAAATTAATTTTCTTCTTTTGTAAGAACTTTGTGTATGCCTCTTTTTCTTGCACTCATAGAGACTGAGCTAGATGAATCATCTATGGAGCCTCTTCTATATTCAAATTTACTATTTGCATAGGCTCAATAAGAACTAATGACCTATCTTGGAAATAACTTGGCAGGTTATTAAGTACCCCATCCTTAGGTGCCTCAAGGAGGTTTTCACCTTTGGATACGTCCTTTCTTTTTACTTTTTTGGGTTCTGATACCGCCACATAGTGGTTTTTGCCATCAAAACCATTTCTCTTTTTTTTCTTTTCTTTTATTTTGTGACTGAGGTACTTAATATCCGGCTCTGTCATACTTTTTGTAGGTTCACTGGTGGAAGAGACTATGGATTCAAGAGAATTCAAGCAGCAAGCTATTTCGTAGTCATTGTGAAAAGTGAGGAGTTGAGGCTCTTGGAAAAGTTGTGACCAATCAACCAAATGATGGTTGACAAGGGGTAGGTCGATGACTGGTTCAACATTATTGATATGAAAGGCAGTATCCCTAGTGATCACACAGTTAGGATCTGTCAAGTTTCCCTCTAAGATACCCGAATTAGGACTCGTCCTACCAAAAAAAACATCATCCACTAAGGAAATTCGAGGAGTCCAGTCCTCTAGTCCTACACTAGGTTCATCAGTCATGTCAAGTTGAGTACTATAGCTATGAACAACATCCATGTCTAAATCAACTATTCCATCTGAAAGTGAGTCCCTTTCGAACTCATGTGAGTCTATCTCTGAATCAATATTTGGGCCTCGTGATGTAGAAGCCTCAAGGTTGGGAAGGATCTCCCCTTCTCTAGCACTGGCATTGTTACCATCTATCATAGCTAGGATAGAAATGCTTTCCATTGTTAATCTAGCATTCATATAGTCACTATCCATCATAGCTAGGATAGGAGGACTATCAATTGTCAAATCTTTTGAATCTCCCCATAGGAGAGCTATTGAGGGTACCCAATCATCAGACATGTCTTGTTGGTTTTGGAGATTAGGTGTATAGTCTAAGTCACTACCACTATCCATCACAGCTAGGATAGGAACACTTTTATTCTTTCCATTATCAAACCCCAGGCTAGCCATTGACTTAGTCCTATGACCAAAAATATCATGGTTGAGTGGTTTAGCCTTGGCATCTAGCCTGTGATTGAGAGGGCCATGACCTGGGTAGTCCATGTTGGTAACCAACGTGTATCCTCTCCCATAAGTCTTAGGAGATGGGGAAAACTTTTTATTATGTAGGTACTTTTCTTTTCTGTATATCCAATCTCTAACAACCACCTCTTCTTTCTCATCCTGAATAGGTACTGAAGATTCTACAAAAGTATCGAACAGAGTCATGGCTGAAGATGAGGGACACATCTCTTGTGACAGTTTACCATAGGACCTAGGTGAAATTGGTAACTTTGTAAAGGAGTCAATTTGATATCCTCCCATACCAAGGTTTATGGACTTGAATTTATCCTTACATTTCTCAAGAGCTACCCCAAAATTGTCAACTTCTCTATTTAAGGGAACAGGGGCCCCTACTGAAATGGTATTAATAGATAAGGTACTATCACCTGGTATGTAGAATTCTACACCATTGTATGGAAACTTGACACATTGGTGATAGGTAGATAGTACTACTTGCATGTCATGAATCCATGGTCTACCTAGTAGGATGTTTTATGCTAGATGACTAGCATTGATGATTTGAAACAAAATGTCCTTTTCAATAGGACCAATTCTGACTAGAAGAATAGCTAACCCCTTAGAACTTCTCTCAGCCTCATCATAGGCTTTGATAGTAATTTTCTTCCTAGTATCAATGGCATGCTCTGAGTAACCCAGGGCTTTCAAAAGACTTAGAGAAAAAATATTGAGCCCAACACCCCCATCTATCAACACATGCATAACACAGGTTTTATGGATTATGACCTCAATGTGAAGGGCAAGATTGTGCGGATGGCTCAAGGCTTTATTGTCTTCTTTAGAAAATGTAAGGTAATGTGGGCTAGCTAGGTGGTTGACCATGTTCTATAATTGGTCAACATCTATATTATTAGGGACATTTGTTGTAGGCAAAGCATCCTCAAGGACATGCTTGTGTCTAAGAGATAATTCTAAGAGCTCAAAAATAGAAATTTGCACTGGCGTTCGCTGTAACTGATCAACAAGATTGTAACTCATATCAGGACCAACTGCAGACTTGGAAGGAACATTTTTGGACACTGGTTGCTTGGATTTACTAGAGTTAGGACCTCTAATGATAATAGGACCTTGGGACTGACCCCTAGCAATAGCATTGAGAGGCTGAGATGACCTTCGAGATGGAGGACCTCTAAGCACAACAACGGGTCTTTCATCAAATATTGGAGGTGAGCTTACATCATAGTCATGGGGATCATTCCCTCTCATTATGTTGACATCATTGTCCACAACCTCAAGCATATTAATGAAATTTTCCATAGCTGTATAGGTATAATTGATTGCGGCCTTGCCACTCTTGTTTTGAGAGGTCTCCCCCTTCTCATACTTAGGAAAGGGCTCCTTAAAGGCCTTGTGGTTTGCGTTTGTGGTCAACCCATCAAATTGTAATTTCCCACTCTTAATAAGGTCTTGAACAAGATGTTTGAGTTTAAAAGAACCTTCAATGTCATGTCCAAACCCATTGTGGTATACACAGTAAGCTTTCTCATTCCACCAATAAGGTTTAGGACCTAGTATGCAAAATTTTGAAGGATCATGAGGTTGTACCAAATTATGAGCAATCAAGGTCTTAAAAATATCTGCATAAGAGTCCCCAAGTTTAGTAAATTGTCTCTTTTCTATTTTAGGTCTCCCTTGATACTTGGGTTTATTCTCTTGTTGTTCTAAGGATGTTTGCAGCTTCATGGCTTGGACTGCATTAGAGAGATTAAGAACTCCTTCATTCTTAGGTTGTGATGAGTTAACAACTCCTTCATTGACCACTTGCTTATTCTTATTCCAATAAGAGTTCTTTTGTCCTTATTACCATTATTATTGTTGTTTTGGCCATTGTTGTTATTAGTTGTTTTGGCCAAAATGCCTTGTTCTTTTAGGACATCTTCTATGTGACACACAATCTCTACCATGGTATCAAAAGAGTTAAAAACCATTTTCCTCACTTCATACCTTAGCTTTGGTATTAAATTGCTCACAATTATGTCTATTCTTTCTTCCTCATGAATCATTCTAGGATACTTCGAGCACAACCATCTCCATCTTTGCAAGAAGGTGACAAAAGGTTCTCCTTGATTTTGTTTGAGTTTGCACAAATCAAGCATTGTAACTGACCTTGATAGATTGTAAGCAAAATGTTGGACAAATCTTTGGACAAGTTCTTTAAATGTCTTCACTGGAGGAGTAAGGTTAGTGAACCACTCCATAGCTTGACCTTTTAGACTCCTTGGGAATAATCTCATTAAATAGGAGCTTCATGATGAAAAGCAAAGCTCATTATATAAAATTGTCTAACATGGTCATGAGGGTCACCAATGCCATCATATTTGTCATAAGTTGGGAACTCAACCTTCCTAGGAAATTCAATATAACCACACTTTTGTCAATGGGATTGGGGCATATGGAGTCCAAGTTGAAGGAACTCTTAGGAGCCATCATTTTTTCCATTGTCTTTTGCATCTGCTTAATCACCTCATTAGTTGAAGGGTTTTGCTTCTTAATCTTTTGGTCCACATCAAAGTTGTATGGGACTTTTGCACCCTTATTGATTAGACTTTCTAAGAACTAATCCTTATTTTTCTCCACATACTTCTCCACATATTTTTGGAAGGATGGTTCTTGTTGCATTGTCATGAAATCAATAGTGTCAACGTTGGCATTACTTCCTCCATGTTGAGAGCCATGATGCGCTTGTTGGGAGGGTTGTCTTGAATGTCTAGGAGGTGATTGTCTCCTATGATGGTTATACTGAGAAATCCTTCTTCCTCTAGGACTAGGTGATCTTGATGGAGTCCTTGACCTTCTTCTTGGAGTTGGTGAGGGAGTAGATGGTGGAGAGTTGGTTCCACTATTGGTACCCCTATTGTTGAATTGATCATGGAGTTGTTGCACTAGGAGCCTATCTCATTCTTCTTGTGTGGCTCTTCTCCTTATGTTTCGCAAAGCTCGTTCCTCATCCTCCAATTGTTTGAACCTTTCTTCCTTAGTAGCTTGTTCATCCAAGAAGGCTTGTTTCTCCCTCTCAATGTGCTTCAACCTGTCACTTGTGTATCATGAGGTGTCTCTAAGTGGAGAAGGTTGTCTTGAATGTCTAGATACATTAGCTACATTGATATGAGCATCACCAGATTCATTGTTTTGGTCTTCATATTGTGATCATGTATCTGAGTGAGCTTGCCTATGATGTTTCTCAGCTCGTTGATGAGCATCTAGATACCTTGTGTTGATAGGAGGTGATCTAGGTGGACTATCAGAAGAAGACCCAGCAGACATTACATCACCCCTATGTCGTTAGAACATGTCATTAAGAGTTTGATTCATTACTTCTCTTTGTTGTCCAGTGAAGGTGTAACTCATATCCATATTTGATGAAAGAGGTGCTAAAGAGGAACTCAATTCATTGGGATTACTCTTTGGGTCAAAAAAAACCTTATACTCACTCTTAGGAGATTGATCAAAAATGGGTTCCTTTCCCTTTCGCTTTTGACGAGTCTTAACTAAGGGTAATTGATTAAAGACAATCGGGGGTCATTTTCTTTGATTCACTTGGTACCTTGTTGTAACTAACATGAAAGAAAAGGATTCTTGAAGATAAGATGATCTCTCAAAGTGTCAATCACCAAACTAGGATAATTAAAGTTCTCTAATGTCCAAAAAAGAGATGGTAAGATAGAAATTGCAAATGGTGTTACCAACACTATCAAAGAGGTGCTAAAATCAAAGGATCAATATCCTTGCATGTTTGAACTAGGAGGATGGACTTAGCCAAATTGTATAATTGAAATTGAATTTGAGTGGAAATGATTTGGATATAAAGAGTACTAGAATTCTCCAAGAATGTTACTAACAAGTCTAGAGATATACTTTCTCAATAGGAATAATCTTCTAACTTGACAATTCTTCCCAAGGTGACTTTGTAAATCAAATGACACTACCCCTAGAGGGCTAAAATAGAAATTTAGGGTAAAGACAAGCTTCTAGTGGTAGGATAAGTTATCTTCCTAAAGACCTAGCCAACTAAAAGCAACTACAAAATGACTGAAACTAGGTACACAATAGAAAATTCTCAGGCGACACTTTCCAGGCTGACCAGGCAATACTTCTCACTGAGGTGATATTTCGCCTTTCACCAGGTGATAGATCTCATAATAACCAGGTGATATACTCCAAGAAGGTCGAACGATAAACTAGATGAAATGAACTATCACGTGATATTACTTCTGAAAGTAGGCAATACTGTTGCAGATTTGGGTGATTCTTTGACCAGAATTATGTAAAATTTGTGTTTTCAAGCCTGTTTAATCAAAATTTTCAATTTGAGGGTTGATTTTTTGATTCCAATCATAATGACAACAGTAAATTGACAGGTTTTCAAATAGTATGGGATCAAACATGTCTTCAAGCACTTGAAACAAGGGCAAAAGCAACCTTGCCAAGACAAACACTTGTGATATCAAAATAGAAAAGAACCCTATGAATCTACCAATTGTTTGAATGTTCAATAACGTTGGCACTAGTATTACACAATCGAAGACACTTCAAGCAATATCTATCCTAGAAAGTCAAGGCTCAATACGTAACAACTTGGCCCACACTTGATGCTCCCTTGCCTCACACAAAGTGGTTGCCCACAATAGATATTGGTTTTGTCATGGAAGTGCCAAAGACACAACCAAAGGAACACATATGGTGAGTAATCTTGGGGTGATCTAGGTTATTCCACTTGGATCAATCCTTGCACCAAGAAGTTAAGTGGAAAAATAGGGTGGCGTCTATCTATGGTTCTTAGTAAGGGTTTCCATTCGTAGTACCCCTCTTGCTCCTCATAAAGGACTGGGACCTCGCAGCCTCAAGAGGACCTTAAGCATTCTCACTCAATACTTTCCTTATGGTCACAATCCCACAAGTACTCACATTAAGTGAAGACAAGCACTACGTCTACCAAGGTTTTGTGTCCTTGATAGCCTTGAGTTTATAGTGGGTCAGAATAGCCGGCAATAAGTTTGTCCCCACTTGGATCATTCCTCTTGATTGCTCAAGAGAAGGCTCGCTAAAGGATTCTAACAATCTAAACAAAAATAGATCAACGTATGAGATTCAAAGATTTTGTCTCACCACAAGGGTGAAGAGCATACTCCCCTTATCTCAAAGCTTTCTCCCAAACACACCAAGAAAAGGTTCAATTACCCTTTTGCTTTCAAAATCCAAAGATGGGTTAAATTTTTTTGGTTCACCACGAAGGTGAAGAGCATACTTCTCCTACCACCCAAGAATTCCTACAATAAGATATTAAGTTCCTATGAAATGAAACAACTAGTATATGCTGCACTCAATAAAGAAAACAATTAAACACACACTTGATTTGGGTTTTTATGCTTTGGACAACCCTGCAAAAACCATTAGCAACCCTTGTGCATGCATTTTTTTAGAAAAATATTTCAAGCAATGAGAGCACCTACAAGCACAACTTGTTAGCTCAACAAGGTTAGAACAATCCAAAATCCAATTAGCTCCAAGCAATCCACTATCAAAAGTATTTAAAGCACTAGAGGTGGAACACTTAACTCACCAAGTAAGTGTGAAGTGAGTCTAAAAAAGTGAAACATTTAACTCCTCACACAAACTCAAAGCAAGTCAACACCTTAGAAAACTAATGAGATCAAGTAAGCATAAAAAGGAGAACTTTGTGGAGCACTTAATGCTCTTTTCAAGTAGACCCCTCGCCTATGTATGAATGTTGACCTTGCATCCAAAGGGTAGTAATGAGTGGAAATTAGAAATAAGTGAGTCCAACACCCAATTTAGCTAACAAGCTCAATCAAAAGTACTCTAAAGTTGCTTATCAATACTACTCACAAATGAAAAAGGGTTGAATCAATGGAATATTTAACTTTCCAAGCAAAAATAGAGTGAGTCCACAAAGTGGTGCATTTAACTCCCTATGTAAATAAAGAATGAATCCATGCCCCCAATCACTCAATGAGATGTTTGATATTGGAAACTAAGAAGCATTCACCTACACAAACTTGTAAAAACAAATCTATGTTCTTTCATTCACCATTAAGAGCATAAAAGAGATGTGCCTATGAAAGCAAGTAAACATTCAAGCCAAACACATGAGAGGTTCTTTTTAGATCCAAAATCCAAATGTTATAAAGATGAAAATAAATACCTCAAATCCACACAACACGCTTAGATCCAAAATCCAAATGAAAGTGTAAGAAACTTAGTACAACTATGCAAATTAATTCTGTCTAAGTGCAGGAAATAGAAACAGCAAGCTAACTAAATCAAGATTCGGCCAAAAAACCTCAAAAAGACTCACTGCCGAGTATAGAAATAGACTGTAGACACTAGAATCATCACGCAACACTTCTCAATGTACTGGGGCAATAATATTAGTCCAAGCAATACTCTGCCCTATACTTAGGTGATACTTCATCTGAGACCAGGCAACAGTTCCCAAAACATGCGGGGATACTTCCGACAGGAGAAGAATCGCTCATGTATACAAAAAACTACCCCATGATATTTTTGGAATTATCACATGATACACTGAGATAGAAAACCAAGAGACCGTGAATAATGTCTAAAAATCACCGAAAATATGACGGAAATGCAAAATCTAAAAGACAAAGCTAATCTACTCTGCCCCACAGTGGGTGCCAAAAATGTACACACAAAAGTAGTGCACTTCTATGAATCCTTACAATCAAGAACACTCAAGAATGAGGTCTCAAAAATTGATCCATAGCTCTTTATGCATGGAGTTGCAAGATTGTAAAATTGCTCTCAGCTAGAGCTATAAACTCATGACCTTGCTAGTCAACCACACAATGAGAGATTCAAGTGAAGACAAGGGAAAGAGTGCCAATATCTCCAAGAATCAAATGAAATGCAATGAAAGTAAACTAAGAATGAAGATGCAAGATAAGTTAAATGATAACAATGCAATGCTTGAAAGAAAATCTAATCTATGAAAAGAAAGTACAAGCTAGACTATTAAAGGAAAGTACAAGTCTTACAATCCCTCCTAATTAAGCTATGTAAGATTAGTCTATTACATAAAGGAAATCTATACTAAGAATGCCATGATTATGCAACTATGAAAGAAAACTAAAAGAAGTGCAACAACAATGTCTTCAAAGCTTGGATGCAAGGATGTCTTCAAAAAGCTCCAAATGACCTAGAAAATCTGTAGCGTAACATTAGTATTCAAAAATTGCATATGAAAATGAGGAAGAGAGCTCTCTTTTTATAGGAAATGAAAAGGAATGGACCATGGAGATTAAGAGGCAAAAGATTTAATCAATGGTGGAGCATCAAAGAGGAGAAATTCATGTGCACAAATATCCTCCAATGAGAAAATAAGAGTTGACTTTTGTGTCCATATGAGACAAAAAGTACTTTTTCCCTTTTTAAAAATAAGAATAATGCTTTATTTGTGCAACTTAGGATAAGAGGAAAAGGTGGGGGCTTTTTATTTAATAAAAGGGGAGGAAATATTTCTTTTAAACAAATAAAGACTTAGGGTAAAATGGTTAGCCTAAGGAATAATTGAAAATGATAAAATAGGATTTGATCAAGGAAATTGATAATGCTGATTTTTGAAAATATTGATTCAGGGATTTGATAAATGCTAAATGGGGGCCCAAAGTCTAGGTGACCATTTTAGGGTGCATACAGGGAGTACCCCATAGTGAATATCAACAATAAAACAACTAAAAAGAGATCAAACACTTCACATAATAAATGTTGTTTTATAAGATTTTATTAAGACTAAATATATTATTTTATGACCTCACTGTTTGAGCACCTCATGTCCCTATTTGATTGGTCGGTGCTCTATTTGTTATATTCATGCTATTAGATCAAATAGGGACATGAAATAGGGACATCAGTAATAAAATAATGCACTTACTATTTTGAATTTGATCTCATAAAGATTAAGATATCCTACTATTTTGAATTTCTATGTGCTTTGAGCCAATGAAATTTTTATCATCATGATGTTCAGTAATAATGCATTTAATGTCTTACTTCTATCTAGGTATTTGATTGGAGGGTGGTTTGTTTGTTATATTGTTTCTATCAAAGTAGAATGGCATTGGTGATTTAATGCATCTACATCCTCAACAACATGGTAGCATTGACACAATAATAGACAATACATTACAAATGTCAAGCTCATAGTCTCAATGAAATAAACAGTGTATAAAACAATATATGGTGCACAATAGCAAGAAGCATGCAATGACAACAATAACATTGCATGATTCCCAAGCTCAAATTCAAAACAATAAGTGTATTAATGTATGATCTAATAGTAGCAACCTCATTTATCATTACCTTTCACTCCTCCATCATTATAGAAGAGATAACTACCTACAACTAGGGAATCATGCATTGTCTATGAGGTCAATGTTTGAGCATTTCATGTCCCTATTTGATTGTTTGGTGCTCAAACAATGAACTCATAAATAATGCATGATGCCCTAGCTTGCAACCCGCAAGCCATCAAGACATTTCCTCATGAAATGATCATAAACAGGGAGTACCACATAGTGAATATCAATAACAAAACAAATAAAGAGAGATCAAACACTTCACACAATATATGTTGTTTTATAAGATTTTATTAAGACTAAATATACTATTTTATGAGTTCATTGTTTGAGCACCTCATGTCCCTATTTGATTGGTTGGTGCTCTATTTTTTATATTGATGCTATTAGATCAAATAGGGACATCAAATAGGAACATCAGTAATAAAATAATGCACTTACTACTTTGAATTTGAGCTCATAAAGATTACGATATCTTACTATTTTGAATTTCTATGTGCTTTGAGCCAATGAAATTTTTATCATCATGATGAAGTAATAATGCATTAAATGTCTTACTTATGTTCCTATTTGATTGGAGGGTGCTTTGTTTGTTATATTGCTTCTATCAAAGTAGAATGACAATGGTGATTCAATGCATCTAAAACCTCAACAAAATGCTAGCATTAATCCAATAACAGAAAATACATTACAAATGCCAAGCTCACGGTCTCAATGAAATAAAAAGTGTATAAAAATATATATGGTACACAATAGCAACAAGCATGCAATGACATCAATAACATTGCATGATGCCCGATCTCAAATTCAAAATAGTAAGTGTATTAATGTACGATCTAATAGTAGAAACCTCATTGATCATTACCTTTCACTCCTCCATCATTATAGAATAGATAACTAGCTACAACTAGGGAATCATGCATTGTTTATAAGCTCACTGTTTGAGCACCTCATGTCCCTATTTGATTGGTTGGTGCTCAAATAGTGAGCTCATAAATAATGCATGATGCCCTACCTTGTAGCTCGCAAGCCATGAAGACATTTCCTCATGAAATGATCATAAACGGGGAGTACCACATAGTGAATATCAACAACAAAACAAATAAAGAGAGATAAAACACTTCACACAATATATGTTGTTTTATAAGATTTTATTAAGACTAAATATATTGTTTTATGAGCTCACTGTTTGAACACCTCATGTCCCTATTTGATTGGTCGATGCTTTATTTTTTATATTCATGTTATTAAATCAAATAGGGACATCAGTAATAAAATAATGCACTTACTGTTTTGAATTTGAGCTCATAAAGATTAAAATATCCTACTATTTTGAATTTCTATGTGCTTTGAGCCAATGAAATTTTCATCATCGTGATGAAGTAATAATGCATTAAATGTCTTACTTATGTCCCTATTTGATTGGAGGGTGGTTTGTTTGTTATATTGCTCTTATCAAAGTAGAATGGTAGTGGTGATTCAATGTATCTACAACCTCAACAACATGGTAGCATTGATCCAATAACATAAAATATATTACAAATGCCAAGCTCATGGTCTCAATGAAATAAACAATGTATAAAACAATATATGGTGCACAACAACAACAAGCATGCAATGACAACAATAACATTGCATGATGCCCGAGATCAAATTTAAAACAGTAAGTGTATTAATGTATGATCTAATCATAGCAACCTCATTGATCATTACCTTTCACTCCTCCATCATTAAAGAAGAAATAACTACCTACAACTATGGCCTCATACATTGTTTATTAGCTCACTGTTTGAGAACCTCATGTCCCTATTTGATTGGCCGGTGCTCAAATAGTGAGCTCATAAATAATGCATGATGCCTAGCTTGTAGCCCATAAGCCATCAAGATATTTCCTCATGAAATGATCATAAACGGGGAGTACCACATAGTGAATATCAATAACAAAACAAATAAAGAGAGATCAAACACTTCACACAATATATGTTGTTTTATAAGATTTTATTAAGCCTAAATATATTATTTTATGAGCTCACTGTTTGAGCACCTTATGTCCCTATTTGATTGGTCCACTAGTAGAATTTGGCAAATAAATGACCAGGTGACTAAAAATTTTAGTCATGTGACTAAAACTTATCATGTTCTACAAATATAAATGACTAAATAAATGACCAATTTGGTCATCAGGTAAAATCACAACTAAAATGACTAAATAATTAGATTTTAGTGAAAGTGATTGCAAGCCTAAGTCATCTTGGGATATTGGTTTTGGAACCTCTTTTGGAAATCATTGTTTTGTCCTTTTGGAAAGGTGTTTTGACTTATTGGTTGTGGGATGCTTTGCATCAATATAAATAACCTTTTTCAATTAAAATTATGGAGATGCATATTATGCATATATATTAAGTGTTTAAAATTATTTTGAAAGCTTAAGATATTTAGAACAAAATTCACATTTTGTCCTTAAAACATAAATTATTATTTTAAATATATCAAATTAAAATTTAAAATTAAAATTATTTTAATTATCTTAAATTAAAAAATAAAGACCAAGAAATTTGAGAGCTAGTTCTACACATCACCCTAAATAGATTATTTATAATTTAGTTACCATCAAACTAATTTCTAGTCATGGTGTATTGTTTTTGGTTTCTCATGCTCTAAAAAAACTCCACATTGACCTTTGTATCTATCAATTTTCATTTAATTAGTTTAATATCTATTACATGATTTATAATAGCATTATATAACAAATATTAAATAAAAATAAAAATTTATACAAAAGATACAAAATAATAATATATTTTTATATTAATATTTGTTAAGGAAAATAAACATGTCACTTAACAAACTTTAAAATTGAAAAGAAAATGTTAAAAGAAGGGAAAAAATATTGTGGATTGATTAAATAGTGTTGGCAATGTAGAATTGCTTATTCTCAAGCCTATTGGTAATTTGAGATGTGGGTTCCAAATCCCTAATGCTTGGTAATCTCTCCAATACTAGAAGTGTCAAATCGAAAGAAAGATCTACACACTTATCTTGAGGCTGGGTAGCTGGGTATGTGTAAGATCATGAGGGGCCAAAAAGTGGCGATGTGAAAAATATTCACTTTTCACTCGTCCAAAAGTGCATGAAAATGCTTGTTGACTTTTTAGTAGGCCTGGGTGTTAGTACACCTGGGCAAACTTGACACCAAAGCATAGGCCTAATCGGGTACCCGAAACCTGTGGCATAAATCAAAACCCGTGAGCCATTTTCCTCATTTCTCCTCATGTTTTGGGTTTGGAAAATGGTTGCAAATATCATATACATGATATTTTTGGGTATTTGATTTCCGCAACAACAAATTCTATCTCTGCAACAACAAATTCGATCTCCACAGTATAAAGTAAATAAATTCTTTGTAGATTTTGATTGTTTTATTTCATTTTGATGCTAAATATAGTTTTTTTGGTTGAAATAAGGTTTTGTATTTATTTTTGTAATAATATATGAAATCAAATTGAAATTTAGATTTTTTTTATTTAATCAGGCATGGCTGACAACAATGAAGAAAATAACCATCCCGCACCAAATAACAATCCCCAAAACAATTCCCCATCTCAAAATTCTTGATCTTTAGAAGATTTAAAACAAGATAATTCAAACACAATACGAGGTTTCCAAAACACATATCAGAATATACCTACATTAGGTCCCATGCTTGCCACATTAAATATTATTGTTGAAAATATTGACACACTCACGTAGCAACATAATGCTTCTCTTCATTGGCGTGATGATATGCACGCCCAATTTGATGACGGTCTTAACCATGATGGGATTGTGGCCCTGAATATAAGTAAGATATAGCCTCTCTTTTGTGAATCCTAAAACCGGATTATCAGTTGACCCCAAAAAGCCCAAATTATCAGTAAAATGGTGCACAAATGAAGTAATGCACACACACTTTTGGGATCACTGGTGGATGGTTTTTGATAAACCACCCCATAGCAATTTGGAGCTCCCTTTCTATTTCATAAAAAAATTGTATGCTGATTTTGTGCTTGGTCACAATGTTAATTATTGGAGTATGAGGCCCAACATAGGCATAGGTAGAGGAGCTCCTTAGATTAGGCCATTTGTCCAGGGCAAAAAGGCCACTACCTTTGTCCTCCCCACTGATGTTGCACCCCCTCCTCGAGTACAACATCCTGATTTCATTGCAGAGGCTGCCTCACAAACTATTAGGGCCATTCATTTTCTGAGTGATCAGTTGATCACAAAGACCAGGGCAGTGTTGCCTCTTGGTGTGGATGATGCTGGTGCATCGACATCTCATCAGAGTTCACATGTATGCGAGGCCCATATTTACATTATATGCAAGAATATGTGCCTCAGACCGCTTACTGATGCTGATACATATCAGTATGTTATTGATGAGGATGATGTAGGAGATGCAGCTACAGAGGCTACAACACCTCATGGAGCATCTACATCTCATGAGAGTGCTCAGAAGGTGTATGCAAAGCCATGGACTCCTGTTGATATGGTAAGAGTAAACATTATAAATAAATTTGTCACATGACTTATTTAATTTATTTATTTAGATTAGTTTTAATGATTGCACGCACTTATGTATATATATTTTTTCCATTTATGTTCAGTTGATGACACAAGAGGAGTTGAGAGAGGTGGATGAGTCCACAGCTTCAGCCATTTCATTTGGCCTTGATGCCTATATGGTATATTATAAATTGTGTACCCATTATTATTTTTTATATCATTTGGTGTACATGCTTAAATCTCTATCAATTAGAGAAATACAATTCATACATTTAATAATATATTGTCATCTTATTGTACTCTTGCAGGCTACAACCGATGTCAGTGGGGGGCACGAGGGGGTTCCTTTATCAGGTGTCGACAAAGGAAAGGTAATTAATTGTTTAAGATTAATTATGTATGCCACTTGTGTGTAGTAATAAATATTTTACTTGAATTTATTATATAGGGTTTGGCTATCAATGATGTTCCAGCAGGGTTCGGGAGCCTAGGCTGACAGGCATCTTGATTCGAAGTGATAGCCTGATTGTACATAGACTTTTACATATTGTTATTTGTATTTTGTAACCAGGGTTGTTATGATGAAGTACATTTATATATAATTGACAATATTTTTGCTCTCATAGGTTACTCCTAGTGCAAGGGAGGGCTCATGAGAATCTTTCATATCTTTGTTGACCCAGCCCACTATTCCATAGGAGGGATCATGAGATGTAAGTTTTAATTTTAGTTCAAATCATCATATTTTGTAGATTTATTACTCTATGTTGCACCACTTTACTAATATCATTATTGCAAATATATATTTATAGGTTAGAGTTGGTATTGTTGGCATGGTCCCTTCACTACTAAGGACTTATGCTACGACATCTAATCATGGTAGGTGACCGAGAGGCCAGGTACAGATATTTGTATTCATTTATAATTTTAATTAAATTAGTGTTTAAATTATATATATATATATATATATATATATATATATATATATATATATATATATATATATATATATATATATATATATATATATATATATATATATATATATATATATATATATATATATATATACATACATACAGATCATATAAAGTAAGCAATCTAACT
This sequence comes from Chamaecyparis obtusa, assembly GCA_027943335.1. Lineage (NCBI taxonomy): Eukaryota > Viridiplantae > Streptophyta > Pinopsida > Cupressales > Cupressaceae > Chamaecyparis > Chamaecyparis obtusa. The sequence goes on from BSBK01005304.1 coordinate 133,008, forward strand.
TGGGTTTGAACTCATTTTTTTATGTAGGATCAATCAGAGCCAAACACTTCTTCAAAGAGGCTACATTTTGATGATCCCCCTATGGTATAGGATGTAGTTTTAGTTTTGTGGTCAATTAGAGATGCCACTTCGCACATTTTGAAATGGAATATATGCCACACTGTACATCTTGAAACATTTATTTTGTAGACATTTTGAAATGGCATGTGCCATAGTTGTATATTGAGATACTTTTGATACATTTGATACTTTCTATATATAGAACATGTTCATTTTTATGTTATATTTATGTCTTCTTTTGTATACATATTTATTATTCATGTTTATGAAATTGAATGGTGAATTTATATCTTGACTATGATTATCATTATGATTTAAATTATATCTTGTTGAAGTTACATTTGTTTTTCTTTACTATGGAATACCCTGTTCATGGAGCTTATTATGTTTGAGGTTTAACTTCTATAGATTTCCTATGTTCTTATGTTTCATACCATTATATATATTCACTTAAGCCACTTAGTACTACATTGTTTCAATACTATGTATATACTCACTGTGTATATAACTCATCACCTTGGGGTTTACTAAATCCATAGAGAAATGTAGCACTTGTGCTGTTAGGTCACTTGGGTCAAGCATGGTTGTGAGTGTTCCAGTGACTTTGTGGGTAGAATAGGGTTGTCACTGGCATTTACCTAGCCAACTAGAGCCGATGGAGCAGACGGTTTGATGCCAGAATAGAGGGTTTGAAAGATACACTGCTGAACTACTTTCAACTGACCCTCACTACAAGTTTTGGCATCGACTGAGATTGCCTTGCCAAATGCAAATGAAGCAGAATCGCCCAAAATTGAGAGAGGTTATTGTAGACCTCAAAAACATGATCCTGTAGCCCCTGATGATTTGTTAATACCTCTCACGAGGTCCAATATATGAGCCTTAGAAGATTGCTGCCCAATCGTGCTTAGTGCACCTTGGGGTCACTTGGGTCGAGCATGATCATGAGCATTCCAGTGACTCTGTGGATGAAACAGGGTTGTCACATGCATTTACCCAGCCAACTGGAGCCAATGGAGTAGACCGTTTGAAAGATACACTATTGAGCTACTTTCAAATGACCCTCACTACAAGTTTTGGCATCGACTGAGATCACCTTGCCAAATGAAAATGAAGTCAAATCACCCAAAACTGAGAGAGGTTATTGTATACCTTGGAATCATGATCTTGTAGACCTTGATGTTTTGTCAATACCTCTCATGAGGTTTGAGATACGAGCCTTGGAAGATCCCTGCCCAATCATGCTTAGTGCACCTTGGGGTCACTTGGGTCGAGAGTGGTCGCGAGTGTTCCAGTGACTCCATGGGTAGAATGGGGTTGTCACTGGTGTTTACCTGGCCAACCAGAGTTGATGGAGCAGATGATTCAATCCCAAGATGGATGGTTTGAAAGATACACTACTGAGCTACTTTCAACTAACCCTCATTGCAAGTTTTTGCATCGCTTGAGATAGCCTTGCCAAATGCAAATGAAGTCGAATCACCCAAAATAGAGAGAGGTTATTGTAGACCTCAAAAATATGATCCTGTAGCCCCTGATGATTTTTCAATACCTCTCACAAGGTTTGAGATACGAGCCTCAGAAGATTGCTGCCCAATCGTGCTTAGTGCACCTTGGGGTCACTTAGGTTGAGTGTGGTTGTGAGCGTTCAAGTGACTCTGTGCCTAGAATGGGGTTGTCACTGGTGTTTTCCCCACCAATTGGAGCTGATGGAGTAGATGGTTCGATCCCAAGATAGAGGGTTTGAAAGATACACTGCTGAGCTACTTTCAACTAACCCTCACTGTAAGTTTTGGCATCGACTAAGATCGCCTTGCCAAATACAAATGAAGTTGAATCACCCAAAACTGAGAGAGGTTATTGTAGACCTTGGAAACATGATCCCATAGTCCCTAAAAATTTGTTGATGCCTCTCATGAGGTCTGAGATACAGGCCTTGGAAGATTGCTACCCAATCATGCTTAATGCACCTTGGGATCACTTGGGTCGAGCATGGTTGCGAGTGTTTCAGTGACTTTGTGGGTGGAATGGGGCTGTCACTCGCGTTTACTTAGCCAACTAGAGCCAATGGAGTAAATAGTTCAATCTCAAGATGGATGATTTGAAAGATACACTGCTGAGGTACTTTCAACTGACCCTCAGTGCAAGTTTTGGCATCGACTGAGATTGCCTTGCCAAATGCAAACAAAGTTGAATCACCCAAAATTGAGAGAGTTTATTGTAGATCTCAGAAAAAAAAATTTGAGCCCCTGATGATTTGTCAATACCTCTCATGAGGTCTGAGATATGAGCATTGGAAGATCACTGCCCAATCATGCTTAGTGCACCTTGGGGTCACTTGGGTCGAGCATGGTCGCAAGCATTCCAGTGACTCTCTGGGTAGAAAGGGGTTGGCACTCACATTTACCTAACCAACTGGAGCTGATGGAGCAGACGGTTTGATCCCAGGATGGACGATTTGAAAGATACACTACTCAACTACTTTCAACTCACCCTCACTGCAAGTTTTGGCATCTACTAAGATCGCCTTGCCAAATGCAAATGAAGTTGAATCACCCAAAACCAAGAGAGGTTATTGTAGACCTCAGAATCAAGATCCCATAGACCTTGATAGTTTGTTGATACCTCTCATGAGATCTGAGATGAGCATCAAAAGATCATTTCCCAATCATTCTTAGTGCACCTTGAAGTCACTTGGGTCGAGCATGGTCGCGAGCGTTCCAGTGATTTTATGGGTGGAACAGGGTTGTCATTGGTGTTTACCTAGCCAACCAGAGCTGATGGAGTAGATGGTTCAATCACAGGATGAATGGTTTGAAAGATACACTGTTGAGCTAATTTCAACTGACCCTCACTGCAAGTTTTGGCATCGACTCAGATCACCTTGCCAAATGCAAATGAAGTCAAATCACCCAAAATTGAGAGAGGTTATTGTAGAACTCAGAAACATGATCCTGTAGCCCTTAAAAATTTGTCAATACCTCTCATGAGGTCTGAGATATGAGCCTCGAAAGATTGCTTCCCAATCATACTTAGTGCACCTTGGGGTCACTTGGGTTGAGTGTGGTCGCAAGCGTTCCATTGACTCCATGGGCAGAACAGGGTTGTCACTTAGTTTTACCTAGCCAACCAGAGCTGATGGAGCAGATGGTTTGATCCCAAGATGGATAGGTTGAAAGATACACTATTGAGCTACTTTCAACTGACCCTCGCTACAAGTTTTGGCATCAACTGAGATTGCCTTGCCAAATGCAAATGAAGTTGAATCACCATAAAACTAAGAGAGGTTATTGTAGACCTTGGAATCATGATCTCATAGCCCCTAATAGTTTGTCAATACCTCTCACGAGGTCCTAGATACAAACCTTAGAAGATCACTACCCAATCATGCTTAGTGCACCTTGGGGTCTCTTGGGTCGAGTGTGGTCGCGAGTGTTACAGTGACTCTGTGGGTGGAATGGGATTGTCACTAGCATTTACCCAACCAACTAGAATAGATGGAGTAGATGGTTTGATCCTAGGATGGATGTTTTGAAAGATACACTACTGAGCTACTTTCAATTAACCCTCACAACAAGTTTTGGCATCGACTGAGATCACCTTGCCAAATGCAAATGAAGTCGAATCACCCAAAACTAAGAGAGGTTATTATACACCTCAAAATCATGATCCTATAGCCCCTAATAGTTTGTTAATACCTCTCATGAGGTGTGAGATATGAGCCTTGAAAGATTGTTGAACAATCATGGTTAGTGCACCTTAGGGTCACTTAGGTTGACCATGGTCATGAGCATTCCAGTGACTCTGTGAGTGAAATGCGTGATAAGGCATACTAGGACCCCTAGGAAGTCTCCATGACCCCTTTTGACACATTTGAACTCTCAAATGTGTTCGAAGGGGTCGTACGACCCCTTAAGACACACTTGAGCATTCAAATGTGTCCATAGGGGTCATGGCGACTTCCTAGGGGTCCTAATGTGTGATAAAACATACTAGGACCCCTAGGAAATCCCCATTACCCCTTTTGACACATTTGAACACTCAAGTGTGTCCAAAGGGTTCGTAGGACCCCCTAAGACACAATTGATGTGTCTAATGTGTCCATAGGGGTCATGGGGATTTCTTAGGGGTCTTAATGTGTAATAAAGCATACTAGGACCCCTAGGAAGTCCCCATGACCGATTTTGACACATTTAAATGCTTAAGTGTGTTTGAAGGGGTTGTAGGACCCCTTAACACACACTTGATGTGTCTAATGTGTCCATCAGGGTCATGCACACTTCCTAGGGGTCCTAACATGTGATAAGGCATACTAGGACCCCTAGGAAGTCTCCATAACCCCTTTTGAAAGATTTGAATTCTCAAATGTGTCTGAAGGGGTCCTAGGACCCCTTAAGACACACTTGAGAATTCCAATGCATCCATAGGGGTCAAGGGGACTTCATAGGGGTCCTAACCTATGATAAGACATACTAGGACACCTAAGAATTCTCCATGACCCCTTTTGACACATTTGAATGCTCAAATGTGTTCGAAGGGGTCGTAGGACCCCTTAAGACACATTTGAGCATTCTAATGTGTTCACAGGGGTCGTACGAACTTCTTAGGGGTCATAACATGTGATAATGCATACTAGAACCCCTAAGAAGTCCCCATGACCCCTTTTAACACATTTGAATGCTCAAATGTGTCCGAAGGGGTCGTAGGACACCTTAAGACACACTTGATGTGTCTAATGTGTCCATAGGGGTCATGCAGACTTCCTAGGGGTCCTAACACATGATAAGGCATACTAGGACCCCTAGGAAGTCCCCATGACCCCTTTTGACACATTTGAATGCTCAAGTGTGTCTGAAGGGGTCGTAGGACCCCTTAAGACACACTTGATGTGTCTAATGTGTCCATAGGGATCATGCAGACTTCCTAGGGGTCCTAACGCATGATAAGGCATACTAAGACCTCTAGGAAGTCCCGATGACCCCTTCTGACATAGTTGAATGCTCAAATGTGTCCAAAGGGGTTGTAGGACCCTTAAAGACACACTTGAGCATTCCAATGTGTCCATAGGGTTCATGGGGACTTCGTAGGGGTCCTAATGTTTGATAAGGTGTACTAGGACCCATAGCAAGTCTCCATTACCCCTTTTGACACATTTCAATGCTCAATTGTGTTTGAAGGGGTTGTAAGACACATTAAGACAAACTTGATGTGTCTAATTTGTCCATAGGGATCATGCAGACTTCCTAGGGGTACTAACATGTGATAAGTCATACTAGGACCCCTAGGAAGGCCCCATGACTTGCTTTGACACATTTGAATGCTCAAGTGTGTTCAAAGGGGTCGTAGGACCCCTTACGACACACTTGATGTGTCTAATGTGTCCATAGGGGTCATGCAAAATTCTTAGGGGTCCTAACGTGTGATAAGGCATAATAGGACCCCTAGGAAGTCTCCATGACACCTTTTGATACATTTCAATGCTCAAGTGTGTCTGACACAGTTGTAGGACCCATTAAGACACACTTTAGCATTCCAATGTGTCCATAGGGGTGAGGCAAACTTCATAGGGGTCCTAATGCGTGATAAGGAATACTAGGACCTCTAGGAAGTCCCCATGACCCCTTTTGACATATTTGAATACTCAAATGTATCTGAAGGGGTCATAGGACACATTGAGACACACTTGATGTGTCTAATATGTCCATAGGGGTCATACGAACTTCCTAGGGGTCCTAACACGTGATAAGGCATACTAGGACCCCTAGGAAATCCCCATGACCATTTCTAACACATTTGAACACTCAAATGTGTCTGAAGGTGTCGTAGGACCCCTTAAGACACACTTGAGGATTCACATGTGTCCATAGGGGTCATGGGGACTTCCTAGGGGTCATAACATGTGATAAGGTGTACTAGGACCGCTAGGAAGTCCCCATGACCCCTTTTGACACATTTGAATGCTCAAATGTGTTTGAAGAGGTCGTAGGACACCTTAAGACACACTTGATGTGTCTAATGTGTCCATAAGGGTCATCCAGACTTCTTAGGGGTCCTAACACCTAATAAGGCATACTAGGACCCATAGGAAGTCCCCATGACTCCTTTAGAAAAATTTAAACACTCAAGTCTATGTGAAGGGGTAGTAGCACCCCTGAAGACACACTTGATGTGTCTAATGTGACCATAGGGGTCATACAGACTTCCTAAGGGTCCTAACATTTTATAAGGCATACTAGGAACCCTAGGAAGTCTCCATGACACCTTTTGACATATGTAAATGCTCAAGTGTGTCCAAAGGGGTTGTAGAACACCTTAAGACATAGTTGATATGTCTAATGTATCCATAGAGGTCATGCGGACTTCCTAGGGGTCCTAACATGTGATAAGGCATACTAGGACCCCTAGGAAGTCTCCATGACCCCGTTTCATACATTTGAATGCTCAAGTGTGTCCGAAGGGGTCATAGGACCCTTTAAGACACATTTGAGCATTCCAATGTGTCCATAGGGGTCATTCGGACTTCCTAGGGGTCCTAATGTGTGATAAGGCATACTCGGACCCCTAGGAAGTCTTGATGACACATTTGGACACATTTGAACACTCAAGTGTGTCTGAAGGGGTCGTTAGACCCCTTAAGAAATACTTGAGCATTTCAATGTGTTCATATGGGTCATGCGGACTTCCTAGGGGTCCTATCATGTAATAAGGTGTACTAGGACCCCGAGGAAGTTTGAATGGGTTGTAGGATACCTTAAGACACACTTGATCTATCTAATGTGTCTATAGGGGTCATGAAAATTTCCTAAGGGTCCTAACATGTGATAAGGCATACTAGGAACCCTAGGAAGTCCCTATGACCCCTTTTAACACATTTGAACACACAAGTTTATTTGGAAGGGTCGTAGGACCCCTTAAGACATAGTTGATGTGTCTAATATGTCCATAGGGCTTATGCAGACATCATAGGGGTTCTAACATGTGATAAGGCATACTAGGAACCCTAGGAAGTCTCCATGACCCCTTTTGTCACATTTGAATGCTCAAATGTGTCTGAAGGGGTCGTAGGACACGTTAAGACACACTTGATGTGTCTAATGTGTCCATAGGGGTCATGCATACTTCCTAGGGGTCCTAATGTGTGATAAGGCATACAAGGGCCCCTAGGAAGTCCCCGTGACCCCTTTTGAATAATTTGAATGCCCAAGTGTGTCCAAAGGGGTTGTAAGACCGCTTAAGACACACTTGATGTGTCTAAGGTGTCCAACGGGGTCATGTAGACTTCCTAGGGGTCTTAACACATGATAAGGCATACTAAGACCTCTAGAAAGTCTCCATGAAACCTTTTGTCACATTTGAATGCTCAAATGTGTCTAAAGGAGTTGTAGGACATCTTAAGACACAATTGATGTGTCTAATGTGTCCAAAGGGCTCATCCAGACTTCCTAGGGGTCCTAACACATGATAAGGTGTACTAGGACCCCTAAGAAGTCCCCATGACATGTTTTGACACATTTGAATGCTCAAGTATGTCTCAAGGGGTCGTAGGACCCTTAAGACACACTTGTTGTGTCTAATGTGTCCATAGGAGTCATGTGGACTTCTTAGGGGTCCTAACATGTGATAAGGTGTACTAGGACCCCTAGGAAGTCTTGATGACTCCTTTTGACACAATTGAACACTCAAGTATGTCCGGCGGGGTCGTAGGACCCCTCAAGACACACTTGATGTGTCTCATGTGTTAATAGGGGACATGCAGACTTCCTAGGGGTCCTATCAATTGATAAGGCATACTAGGACCCCTAGGATGTCTCAACGACCCCTTTTGACACATTTGAATGCTTAAATATGTTTGAAGGGGTCATAGGACCCCTTACAATACACTTGAGCATTCCAAAGCATGTATAGGGTTCATGGGGACTTCTTAGGGGTCCTAACTGGTGATAAGGTGTATTAGGACCCCTAGGAAGTCTCCATGACCCCTTTTGACACATTTGAATGCTCAAGTGTGTCTGAAGGGGTTGTAGGACCCCATAAAACACACTTGATGTCTCTAATGTGTCCATAGGGATCAGGAAGACTTCCTAGGGTTCCTAATGCATGATAAGGCATATTAGGACCCGTAGGAAGTCCCCATGAACCCTTTTGACACATTTAAATACTTAAGTTTGTCTGAAGCATTCGTAGGACCTCTTAAGATACACTTGAGAATTCCAATTTTCCCATAGGGGTCCTAATGCATGATAAGGCTTACTAGGACCTCTAAGAAGTCTCCATGACTACTTTTGACACATTTGAATGCTTAAATGTGTCCGAAGAGGTCATAGAACCCCTTAAGACATACTTGAGCATTCCAATGTGTCCATAGGGGTCATGGGGACTTCCTAGATGTCATAAAATGTGATAATGCATACTAAGACCCCTAGGAAGTCCCCTTGACCCCTTTTGACACATTTGAATGCTCAAGTGTGTCTGAAGGGGTCGTAGGACCCCTTAAGACACACTTGATTTGTCTAATGTGTCCATATCAGTGTTGTGGACTTCCTAAGGGTCCTGACATGTGATAAGGCATACTAGGACCCCTAGGAAGTCTCCATGACTCATTTTGTCACATTTGAATGCTCAAATGTGTTTGAAGGGGTCGTAGGAAACCTTAAGACACACTTGATGTGTCTAATGTGTCCATAGGGGTCATGCAGACTTCCTAGGGGTCCTAACATGTGATAACACATACTAGGACCCCTAGGAAGTCTCCATGATCCCTTTTGACACATTTGAATACTTAAATGTGTTCGAAGGGATCATAGGACCCCTTAAGACACATTGGAGCATTCCAATGTGTCCATAGGGGTCATGGGGACTTCTTAAGGGTCCTTGTACATACTCAAATGGTGCACTTCTCTAAGTCATTATATCGAAGGGAATCCATGAATGGGAAACCTTAGAAACTTACCTAGAGCTCTCTATGCATGGAGTTGCAAGATTATTTGAAGTTTTCTCTCAGCTAGAGCTATTAAGCTTATGACCTTACTAGTCAACCACACAATGAGAGATTCAAATGAAGACAAGGGAAAGAATGCCAATATCTCCAAGAATCACTATGAAATGCAAATGAAAACTAGATTAAGATGAATATGCAATCTAGAAATGAGAGGTGCAAGCTAAGCTATGGAAATGAAAGTACAAGCTATGCTATGAAAAGGAAAGTACAAGTATTACCAAGCCTTCCTTTTAAAACTAGATGAGTTAATCTAAAACTTGAAAGGAAATCTACACTATGAAATCATAAACATGAAGCTACTATGAATGAATGAAACTAAGAATGGAATGTAGATGCAAAAGCCAAGAATGCTCTAAATCTTCAAAAGCTCCAAAGTGACCTAGAAAACCTATAGCATAACATTAGCATAAAAAGATTGATATGAAAATGAGGAAGAGAGCTCTTCTTTTATAGGAAATGAGAAAGAATGGACCATGGAGATTAAGAGGCAAAATATTTAATCAAGGGTGGAGCTTGAAGAGGGATCAATCCATGTGCACAAATATCCTCTAATGAGAAAATAAGAGTTGACTTTTGTGTCCATATGAGACAAAAAGTGCTTTTCTTCTTTTTATAAAATAAGAATAATGATTTATTTGTGCAACTTAGGATAAGAGGAAAAGTGGGGGGCTTTTTATTTAATAAAAGGGGAAGAAATATTCCTTTTAATTAAATAAAGACTTAAGATAAAATGGTTAGCCCAAGGAAAATAATAAAAAATGATGAAATAGGATTTGATCAAGGAAATTGATATATTTGATAAAATGCCAATTTTTGAAAATATTGATTCAGGGATCTAATAATTTGCTGAACGGGGGCCCAAAGTCTAGGTGACCATTTTAGGGTGCATACATTTTCCCCTCTTTGACTAATGTGTGATCATTCTGGGAACACATGTGGTCAAATAATAATTGAAATGTGAGATTGATTTGGGATCACAAGACAACTCAGATGTGTGTTTGATGGATGGGAACACATCAGGACAAGCATAAGCTGAAAGTCTAGATCAACACCATTGTTGCTAAGTGATAATCAAATTTGAAAATAAGAGATAAGAATCGAAAGACAAGATCAACACCATTGCTGTTAAGTGATAGTCAAGTCTCAAAATAAAAATCTCAAGATGAACTGAATGATGAGCTGAATCAAAGATTTGAAGCTGATAGGTACTACCCCCTCAGAATCAAAATCAAAATTAGGTAGAGGAGAAGTAGCAAACTGATAAACTTGATCAAAGCACTAGAAATCATGATCGAAGATGAAGCATGATAGGATAACCATCAAGCAGTGAAGATATGCCCTAGTTTGACTGAGAAACATATAGGATAAAGATGAAGTCAAACCTCAGAGAGATGAATTGAATGAGAATGAATGAAAGACTAGGAATTTGGAAGAGATAGGGGGTGAAGAAAGGAAGATGCCCCAAGAAAGATCAAAGGATCAGGCCTCAAATGGTTAGCCAACTGCGCAGAAGAGGGTGAAAATTTGAATTTCAATTTTGACTATCAAGATTAACTCAAATTTTGATTTTGAGTCTAAAAATGGATTCAGGACATTGAAATTAGCTAGGGGTGCAATTTTCACGCAATTCTGTGGTGTTTTAAAAATTACGTCAAAAAGTCAAAATGCTATAAAAGGGGTAAAAAAGGTCATTTTCAAAATCATTTGCCTTTTAGTGATTTGAGAATTTCGAGAGCTTAGAGAGAGAAAATAGCTTAGCAAGTAGCAGTTTTGGTTTACAGGTATCAATTTGAGCACTCCCAGTTGCACAACCGGTCTCCGCAGTATGGTGCCCCGGTATGTTTTTAGAAAAACTTGCCCCTGGTTGAGTCATTATGAGCATTTAATGCATTTTTAACATGTTTTTAAAATTTTTAAATTTTCAAAATTTATACTTAGGTGAAGGATCGCACGATACTTTAGAAGTATCACCTCCTTTGAGAACATCTATTGCGCAATACTTCAAGTGTCCAAATAGTATCGCATGACTATATAAGCTAGTATCACATGATAACTGGCAAACTATTGTGCAATCCTATGTGAAGTATCACCTGAGAAAATAGTATCACCTTGTTATTAGAGAAAGTATCATGTGATACTTTAGCAAGAAAATAGTGTCACCTGGTAAAATTTTAACATATTTTAGTGTTTTTGAGCAAAAAATGACATGGGTCTAGACAATGGTCACTTTTAAAGATATTTTGTACTGATTTTTAGACATCCATCATGATATGTGCTGACATCTAGTTGGGGTTAATGGTTTGTAGGAGGTCTTTCTAGCGCTACACATTAGAGCACCAAAGGTGACAGGGTTACCATTTGTCCGAGATCTAGATGATCCAAGCAAGGCAGATATGAGGGCTATGGGCTTTAGGTACTTGCTATAGTTACCCTACATTAGAGTTGATCATAGGTTGTTGATTGCACTTGCTGAGAGATGGCATAGCGAGCACAACACCTTTCATCTACCTACTGGAGAGGCATCAATCACCTTGGAGGATGTGTATCGGATACTCTGAGTACTGAGCCATGGCAATCCTATAAGTATAATCATGTTTATAGACAGTCATAAATATAAAGTTTGCATATGATAGAACCTAACATGATTATTTGATGTCACAGGTATACTATGATTAGGATGCTACCAAGGGACGTCAGGCCATCCAGGCCATGTTCCAGGATGTTACAATTATAGATAGACACGTCAGCTGGGATCAGCTGATGGATGATTTTGGTAGGGACTTCCTAGTACCTTGCATTTTTGCTTCTATTATAGTACAGGCCCTTATCCCTGATAGGATTCAGAAGGGTTTTCCACTGGGATGGGGTAGATTGTTAGTGGATCTAGTAGCGCACCCATGTTGGATGGCATGGGCCTAGCCATATTAGTAGATATGTATCATGAGTTACATGAGATCATCTACCGTGACAATAAGACATGGGCATGTGGTGCTATCCTAGCATAGGTGTGGGCATGGGATCACATCGTTGTGGTGCGCCCCTAAGTACAACCAAGGGAGAGGAGGAATCCCTTCATATATAGGTATGCAAGATTCATATCACATTCTCACAGTGGGGATGTGATGTACTATAGGAGGATACTGGATGAGCTTACCTCATTCCAATGGAGGCCGTATAGGGCTATGGAGGGATGGGGGGATGCAGAGGATGAGCTTATTTACATGCTATGTGGTCAACCACTGGTAGGTTAGCATACCAAGATCATGGAGAGATTTGTTATCTCTCGGGTGTGGCAGCAGTTTGGGCGGCAACAGTGAGTATCTACAGAGACTACCACATACACCCAGGCTAGGGATGAGGAGGGTTAGGGTTGGCTACTGATGCTAGATTACCAATAGGTAGTACAAGATACAACCATGATCAGGAGAGAGCCTTGGGAGTACCTCTTGAACATGGCAGATGCAGGGGCTGATGCAGCCTATAGAGCAGAGCAACGGAGGGTTCCATTCCCTCGATTCACAGTTCTTAATGTACAGCCAGTAGCTCAGGGGGATGAGGGTGATGACGGTGGGGATGGAGGAGAAGGTGGAGGGAGAAGGAGAGGGAGAGTGAGGGAGACTGGAGAGGGATCTTGATTAGGTGGCTAGAAATGGCCACTTGGTTGGAGCTTTGCTGATGAGGATGAGGATACGGCGAGATCAGTTCACCAATAGGTAGAGGCTATGTAGGATCACCCTGCAGGAGGAGAGGACCTGAGAGCCAGGATGAAGGATTTAGAGATAGAGATGTAGCAGCTCATGATCACTATAGGTGTGAGGTAGCAGTAGTTGATGGATGCGAGGACTGAGATAGAGTGGCGAGAGAGGGCGCTACAGGTTGGCATAGCAGAAAGCCGGAGAGAGGTAGCTTGAGCCACATACTATCATGGGCTCTATATACAGGTAGTACCAGTAGGTCAGAGAGCACCATCCTACTCTACTGTAGTTGGGAAATATAATGTAGTACCAGACATGGCACCACCTCCTCCACCACCAAGTCCACATGATGGTGGTAGTGAGTCCTAGGTTTAGGTCTTAGGTTTTTAGATGTTTGACACATCTCATGAGATTTTGATCTAGATTTTGGGATCTCATTTTGTATATTGTACTATGAAATTCATATATGAGATTACTAGAATTGTGGTGCATCTTTGCTATTGTCTCACTTGTGATGGATGTATCAGTTTATATTGTCTTGTCATATTTCTCAAAATGAATGTTTATATGCTCATGGATATTCTCTCTGATAGATGTATGTTTAATTCTCATGTGTATGATGTAGACTATTGTTTCTGAAAATGATCTCTTTTTGATATAGATATGATGATAAGATTAACCCCTTATGATGATAGGAATAGGATGTGATGTGAAAAAAAGGAGTGAAAGACATGATTGAGAAAGATTAAAAGGTGAGCACAGTTGACCAAAAGGTCCTCAAAAGATGAAAAGAGAGCTCTGTCCATATGCAAGATGCAAAACTAAACTATCATGAACCTACAAATGCAAGCTACTATGAAAAGTGGTTGACTTGCAAGGTCACAATGCTAATAGACATCTAATAATCATCATCGAGCTTTATTGGTAGCATTGCAAGATCATACAATACACACTAGTATGACTATGAGTATATGAATATGATCTATATCAGATAGAATGTGGGAATCCCACCTAGGCACCAAAGACATGTAGGTCAAGATGACTAGTGCAGTGAGATTACCTAAGTTTACTATAGTGAGATTATGCTTGCATCAGGACATAAGAAGGTCAAGATGGCTATAAGCATGCACTCACAAACAATCAAGGATAATACTTCGCATATCCTAGGTGTCAAGTGGATTGGGCATAAATGCTAATGACAATTAGGACAAACAAAATATACCCACAAGCAGAAAAAGTAGTAAAACATGTCCTCATGCCCTTAGTCTTCTAGCTATGCATCATTGAAAACTATCACAGGGAGAGAACACTCATCAAAGAAATCATCATAGACAACACACAAAGAAACCAAAGTCAAACAAGTCTCAGTGAGTCAAGTGTTTAAGTGTGTGTGTGTAGATCATAGAATCAATCTTTGAGTATCACATTTTCTAGTGGAAATATCATATCATGCTAAACTGCGGGTAAGATATCTGATAAGTGTTGAGAAATAGTTGATGCTAGGGTAGTGTTGAAAAACACTGTTGGGGTGGTGTTGAAAAACACCATTTTCAAGATGTGCTAAAGACCAACACATCCTAGAGACCAAAGCTAACACAGTTATACCCCCTAGACAAAGACAAAGACCAATTCCAAACCAAGGCAACAAAGTCAAGGCATGATGGAAAAAGGCTAAGTGTCAAGGACGCATGCTAAGAAATAAAGGTGTAAAGGCCTCAAGTAGCGCCTATTTCCAAGTTTTCACCACTTGGAGATTTTTTGAATTTTTGAATTTTTTTTGTATTTTTGCTACCCAGGCGCCTATTTCCAGGTTTTCACCAAGGCACTTTTTTCTTATTTTTTCTTATTTTTCTTATTTTTTTATTTTTTCATACTTTTTTAGGTCTTTATATGCTTTTTAGGATTTTTTCAGCATCATATATGAATTTTTTGGAATTTTTTTAGGATCAATAAGAATATGTACAAAGGATGCCCCCAGACAGAATAGGCATCATGGATAGAACTTCTTGAGGTGCAAAACATTGATAGGATTAGGGAGCTATTCCCCCTCTGGATCAGATAGTAAATAAGCACCTATACCAAAAGTTGTAGTAATGATGTATGGTATAAGCCAATTAGGTTTGAACTTCCCTTTTTGTTCTCTATTTTGTTGGTTCTTAGGGTTTTCTCGCAAAACAAGATCCCCCACTTGAAATTCCCTATGGTGAACCTTCTTGTTGAATGCTTTGGACATACGCTTTTGGTAAACTCTTATGTGATCAAAAGATGCTTTTCTCTTTTCATCTAGAAGTTCTATTTCCTACAACCTCATGGTGTGGTAGTCTTCATCTGTCACTAAACCTTTGAGAGAGACTCTAAGTGAAGGGATCTCTACCTCTAAAGGTAACATTGCTTCAACACCATAAGTGAGGGTGAAAGGTGTAGCCCCTATTGGAGTATGAATACTCATTCTATAGGCCCACAAGGTCAGATTTATCTGTAGGTGACAATCTCTACCATTCTTGTGAACTGTTCTATGGAGAATCTTGAGAATGGTCTTATTTGAAGCCTCTCCTTGTCCATTTCCTTGCGGGAAGTAAATGGAGGACCAATGCTATTTTATCTTGAATTTCTTGTAGAGATGTTTAAGGTCCTTATTTTTAAACTGACCCCCATTGTCAGTGATTATCTCAGAGGGCACTCCATACCAATAGATGATATGATACAAAATAAACAAAGAAACTATCTTGCCTAAGGCAACAGAAAGTGGGACAACTTCTACCCATTTGGTAAAGTAATTATTGGCAGTAATAATGAATTTGTGTCCACCTGATGAGTTGGGATGAATCTTCCCAACAAGGTCAAAGGCCTAGCACTGAAATGGCCAATGAGAAATAGAAGGAATAAGCTCCTTTCCTGGAGCATGTATCAGGTTTCCATGTTTCTGACATTTTTCACAAGATTTAGCAAAAGCTATTGCATCTGTCTGCATGGTAGGCCAATAGAACCCCACCCTAAGAAACCTTTGGGCCATGGAAAGACCATTAGAATGTCCTCCACAAATGCCCTTGTGAATGTCAACTAACACTTGGTTGGACTCATCCTTTTCTAAACACCTAAGAAGTGTCCCACCTAAACCCCTCCTATATAGATCACCAGAGATAAGGGTGTGGCGAGAGGCATTAAGAACAAGGTTTCTTCTTTTAGAATGATTGAAGGTTTTAGGAATAGTACCATCATGGAGATATGAGTAAATAGCACCATAGTGAGATGATTCATGGCTAACCAAGGTACAAATGACATGGCTTTCTGAGGAGTAAAAAATAGGGTAATGTAGCTCTTCCACCAGGAATTCAAATTTGGACTCATGCTATTCTAACTAAAGAAGTGAAGCTAATGTAGCCATAGCATCAGCTACTTTATTTTTTTCTCTAGGGATTTTTTGAAATGTAACAAAGGTAAAGTATCGGCACAATGAATCGACCATCTTCTTATAGGGTATCAGTTTGTCATCCTTTGTTTGATATTCTTCATTAACTTGGTTGATAATCAATTGTGAATCCCCATAAATGTGCAGCTCTGTAATTCCCCATTCTATAGCCATTTTCAATCCATTTGTCAAGGGTTCATACTCAGCAATGTTGTTTTTGCATGGGAACAATAACTTATAGGACTTAGGAATAGTATATCCATGAGGAGAGACAAACAACACTCCATTGCTTGAACCATTTTGCATGAAAGAACCATCAAAGAACATCTTCTAGGTTCTTGTAGTCATATACATGATGTGCTCCTCTAGAAATTCAACTTGAATGGGTCCTTTGTCTTGAATTGGAAAATCAGCCAATTGGTCTGCAATGGCTTGTCCTTTTATAGACTTACATTCAACATACTCTATGTCAAATTTTGAAAGAATCATCATCCATTTAACAAGTCTTCCCATGAGAGTAGCCTTACCGAGCAAGTATTTTAGAGGATCAATTTTTGCAATGAGGTGTATTGTATGTGCAAGCATGTAATGTCACAACTTTTGGGAAGCAAACACCACCGCTAGGAAAGATTTTTCAATACTAGTGTAGTTGACCTCATATGAAACAAGTGTTTGACTGATGTAATATATGGCTCTTTCTTTTCCAGTATCATCAAGTTGATCCAATAATGCCCCCAGGGAAGATTCTCTTACTGAGACATATAATATAAGTGGTTTTCCTAGGATAGGAGGCATTAAGATTGGAGGATTAGCTAAGTATTGTTTGATTTGATCCATGCTTTTCTGACATTCCTCATTCCAAACACATTTAACCCCTTTATGCAAAGTCTTATTAAAGGGTTGAGCTCTATCAGCCAGTTGTGAAATAAACCTCCTTATAGACTGAAGGCATCCTTGAAGACTCCTCATTTGACTGATGTTTTTAGGAGGTGGCATATCCATTATTGCTTGAACTTTTTTTGTGTCCACCTCTATTCCTTTAACTGAAATGATAAATCCTTAGAGTTGGCTAGAGGTAACTCCAAATGCACACTTTTTTGGATTTAATCTAAGTTGAAACTATTCCATACGATCTAGAATTACTTCCAAATCATCAAGGTGTGTATCTCTTTTCTTGGATTTTGCCAAGGTGTCATCCACATAGTCTTCCATGTTCTTATGCATCATGTCATGGAAAATAGGATTCATAGCTCTTTGATATGTAGCTCTGGCATTTTTTAATCAAAATGGCATGATGTTCCAACAATAGGTTCCCCATGCACAAGTGAATGCAATTTTCTCTTGGTCTTCGGGAGCTATTTTGATCTGATTGTACCTAGTAAAGCCATCCATCAAAGAATAGATCTCATAGCCCATGATCATGTCCCCTATCATGTCTATATTTGGAAGTGGAAAATCATCCTTTGGGCATGCTTTATTAAGATCTCTAAAGTCTGTGCAAACACAAATGGACTTGTCATGTTTTGAAACTGGTACAATATTGGATATCCATTCAGCATAATCAATAGCTCTTATAAATCCTGCACTGAGGAGCCTTTCTAATTCAGCTTTAATAAGGAGAGCTATGTGAGGATGCATTTTCCTCAATTTCTATTTTACTAATTTGATTCTTGGAGCTATGGACAAATGATGCATAATGAGACTAGTGTCCAATCCTGACATGTCTGAGTAAGTCCAAGAAAAATTAATTTTCTTTCTTTGCAGGAACTTGGTATATGCCTCCTTTTCTTATGTTGACAATGATTGAGCCAAATGAATTATTTATGGATCCTCTAGTGTATTTAGATTGACTGACTGTGTAGGCTCAACAAGCACTGAAGACCTGTCCTAAAAATAGCTTGGAAGATTATCAAGTACCTCATCCTTAGGCACCTCAGGGAGGTTTTCACCTTTAGATACATCTTTTATTTTTACTTTTTTCGGTTCTGACACCGCCACATAGTGGTTTTCACCATCAGAACTCCTATTTTTTGTTTCTTTTCTTTTTATTGTTTGACCGAGGTACTTGATATCCGGCTCTATCATACTCATAGTTGGTTTGTTGGTGGAAGAGACTACAGGTTCAAGGGCATTTAGGTAGGATGCTATTTCATAGTCATTTTGAAAGGTTAGGAGTTGAGGCTCTTGATAGCACTGAGACCAATCAATTAAGTGTCGATTGGCAAGGGGTAGGTCAATGATTGGTTCAATATTATGTATGTGAATGGTATCATCTCTGGTGATTGCAGAGTTAGGATCTGTCAAGTATCCTTTTAAGGTACCCAAATCAGGACTCATCCTACTAAGCAAAGCATCATCCACTAAAGCAACTCATGGATTCCAATCTTCTAGTTCTAAAATAGACTCATTAGCTACCTCAGATTGGGAACTATATGTATGGACAACAGTAATGTGCATGTCAACTATAGAACAATCAGAAAGAGTCTCCCACTCATACTCATGTGAGTCTGTATCTGAATCCTGACTAGGATGCTTACACCAGCCATATTTTTTAGGCCTTGAGGTAGAAGCTTTGATGTCACCAAGGGTAACACCCTTTTGAGTGCCATTTGTGTGTTGGATAGGATCCTCAACATGATCTTCAATAGTGGATTGTTCTTGTTCTAGTTCTAAAACTATTGGATTATCAAATGTAGTATCTAAATCTTCCCAAAGGAGATTGGTGGAAGGGACCCAATCTTCACACCTATCTTATTGATTTTGCATATTGGGTATGTATTCATCATCACTATCCATTGCAGCTAGGATAGGGGCAACTTTCTTGTTCTAACTTTCAAAACCTAGGCCAACTGTTGTCTTAGATCTATGCCCAAAAAGAGCATGATTGAGGGGTTCAACCTTAGCATCTAGTCTATGACTGAGCAGACCATGACCTGGGTAACCCATATTTTTGACCAAAGTATATCATCTCCCATAAGTCTTAGGAGATGGAGAAAAATTTTCATTATGCTTGTATTTTTCCTCTTTGTAAATCCAGTCTCTAACAGCTACTTCCTCTTTCTCATCTTGAATGGGTATTGAAGACTCTACAAATGTATCAAACAAAGTCATTGCTGAGGATGAGGGACACATCTCCTATGAAGGTTTACCATAGGACCTAGGTGAGACTGGTAGCTTTGTGAAGGATTCAATGTGATAACCACCCATACCAAGGTCTATGGTTTTGAACTTATTCTAACATTGTGCCAAAGTTGCATCAAAATTTTTTGCTTCCCGATTAAGAGGAACATGATTCCCTACTGAAATTGCATTAACAAATAAGGTGCTATCCCCGGGTATAAAAACCTCTACTCCATTATAGGGGAATTTGACACATTGGTGGTAGGTCGATGACACCACTTGCATGTCATGGATCCATGGTCTACCAAGTAGAATATTATAGGCTAAAGGACTAGCATCAACAATCTGGAACAAGATGTCCTTTTTAACAAGGCCAATCCTCACAAGAAGGACAACCAAGCCTTTGGAGCTTCTCTCTGCCTCATCATAGGCTTTGATGGTTATTTTCTTGCGAGTATCAATAACTTGTTCTGAGTAACCCAACATTTTCAACAAACTCAAGGAACAAATATTGAGTCCAACACCCCCATCAATCAACACATGCCTGACACGGGTCTTGTGAATCATGACTTCAATGTGAAGGGAAAGATTATGCAGATGGCTCAAGGATTTTTCATCTTCTTCTGAGAATGTGAGGTAATGTGGGCTGGAAGGTGATTTACCATATTTTGGAATTGATCAATGTCTATGTTGCTAGGGACATTGGCTGTACGCAAAGCATCTTCAAGGACATGCTTATGTCTTGGAGACAACTCTAGGAGCTCAAAAATTGAGATTTGAGCTGGTGTTCTTTGTAATTGATCAACAAGATTGTAGCTCATTTCTAGATTAACCGTTGACTTGGTCGTGACATTATTGGATGTTTCTTGCTTTGATTTTCTAGATTGGTTAGAATTAGGACCTCTAATGACCACAATACCTTGAACTTGGCTTCTAGTGATAGCATTAAGAGCTTGAGATGACCTTCGAAAGTGAGGACCTCTAAGCACCACCACAGGTTTGTTATCAAATATAGAAGAGTCCACATCATGACTATGAGAATCTTTGCTTTGCATCATGTTGACATTTTCATCCACATCTTCAAGCATATTGATAACATTCTTTGCAGACGTATAGGTGTAGTTGATTGCAGCTTTGCCATCTTTGGGTTTAGAGGTTTCCCCCTTATCATATTTAGGCAAAGGTTCCTTAAACACTTTATGATCTGCATTGGTCTTCAATCCATTAATGTAAAGTTTACCATTTTCAATAAGATCTTCAATGAGATGTTTAAGTTTCCAATAGTGCTCTATGTCATGTCCAATGCCATTATGAAATATGCAGTAAGCTTTTTCATTCCACCAATATGGCTTAATGTCAGGTATGTGAAATTTTGCTGGATCTTGTGGTTGTGCAAGATTGTTATCAATAAGCATTTTGAAAACATCCTCATAAGAATCCCTAAGCTTAGAGAACTACCGCTTCTCCTTTTTAGGTCTTTCTTGATATCTTTGTTTATGCTCTTGTTGGTTAGAGGATGTGTTAAGCTTCATAGCTTGAACTGCACTAGATAAATGAAGGACACCTTGATCCTTTGGTTGGTTAGAGTCAACCACTCCATCATTGACTACTTGCTTATTTTTATTCTAGTGTGAGTTCTTGCCTTTGTCCTTATGATTGTTGTTATTATTTTGACTATTGTTGTTATTATGTTTTTTAGTCAAAATACCTTGCTCTTTTAAGACATCCTCTATTCTACATGTGGTTTTGACCATGGTGTCGAATGAATCAAAGACCATCTTTCGAACCTCATACCGCATCTCAGGTATTAGATTACTTACAATGATATCAATTCTCTCCTATTCAGGAATCATCCTAGAATATCATGAGCATAATCGTCTCCATCTTTGTAAAAATGTAACAAAGGATTCCCCTTGATTCTATTTCAAATTACACAAATCGAGCATGGTGAATGATCTTGACAAGTTGTAGGCAAAATGTTGCACAAATTTATGGACCAGTTCTTTAAAAGTTTTGACGGGAGGGGTTATGTTGGTAAACCACTCCATAGCTTGACCTTTTAGACTCCTTGGGAATAATCTCATCAGATAGGAATCTTCATGGTGAAATTCAAAACTCATGGTATAAAACTAAAGCACATGATCATGTGGGTCACCATTATTGTCATATTTGTCATATTGGGGAAATTCAATTTTCCTAGGAAAATCCATCATGCTCACACTCTTATCAAAAGGATTAGGAAAAATAGAATCAAGGTTGAAGGAACTCTTGGGAGCCATCATCTTCTCCATCATCTTCTTGATTTGCTTAATCTCCTCCTCTTGTGAGGGACTTTGTTTCTTTATTTTCCTATCCACATCAAAGTTATAAGGGACCCTTGCACCCTTGTTGATTAGGCTCTCTAAGAACTTATCTTTATTTTTCTCAACATATTTCTCCACATATTGTTGGAAAAGTGGTTCTTGTTGCATTCTCATAAAGTTTCAAGCTTCATAATTTGCACTAGTTCCTCCATGTTGAGAGCCATGATGAGCTCATTGGGAGGGTTATCTTGAGTTCCTAGGAGGTGTTTGTCTCCTATAGTGAGCATGTTGTAAAGTCCTTCCTCTAGGACTAGGAGATCTTGATGGTGACCTTGAATATTTTCTGCCTCATGGGCTGCCCAAGGGAGTAGATGGTGGGGAGTTGGTCCCACTGTTGGTACCCCTATTGTTGAATTGTGCATTAAGTTGTTGGGATAGGAGCCTATCTTGCTCTTCTTGTGTGGCCCTTCTCTCTATGTCTAACAAGGCTCGTTGTTCCTCCTAAAGGAGCCTAAATCTTTCTTCTTTTGTAGCTTGTTCATTTAAGAAGGCTTGTTTTTCTCACTCAATACTTTTTAGCCTCTCACTTGTATATCTTGAGGTTGTTTTTAGTGGAGAGCTTGGTCTTGAATGGTTGAACAAGTTAGCTGCGTTCACATGAGCATCACAAGATTGGTTGTTTTAGTCCTCATGTTGTGACTATGCATCTTGATGAGCTTGTGCATAGTGTCTTTTGGCTCATTGATGCACATCTAGATATCTTAAATTAATAGGAGGTAATTCAAGTTGATTGTCATCATTGAATGACATGTTAATCCTATGTCTTTGAAAAATGTTGTCAAGAGTTTGATCTATTGCTTCTCTTTGTCTCCTAGTCAAAGTGTAGCTCATGTCCATATTTGATTGAAAGGATGGTAAAGAAGTACTCAACTAACTAAGGCTACTCTTAGGCTCAAACCACACTTCTAAAGCACTCCTAGGAGATTGATTGAAGATGGGTTTCTTCCCCTTTCACCTTTGACAAGTTTGAACTAAAGGTAATTGTTCAAAAACTACTTGAGGTTGTTTTCCTTGACCCACTTGGTATCTTGTTGTAACCGACATGAAAGAAAAGATCCTTAGTGAGAAAATAACCTTATGAATTGCTAATTGTCAAACTAGGATAGTGAAAATATTCAATTGTCCAAAAAGAGATATGGTGAGATAGAAAGTTGACAAAAAGTATAAATCAACACTGCCATAGTGGTTCATAACAAAGGATTCCAGTATCCTAGCACATATGGATCAGGAGGATGATTTAACCAAAATATTGAAATTGAATTTATATGGAAGTGGATTTGGACAAAAGAGTACTCAAACTCTCCAAGTGTGCAATCAAAGAATCTAAAGGTGAATCTTGTCAACAAGGATGATTCCTAACTTACCAAAGACAAGCAAAATTTTTGGTGAAGTCAAAGATTACTAACTCAAGATGTCTAGAGCCAAAAACCTGAAGCACAAAAAAGCTTTCAGTTGTAGGGTACGAAACTCACTAAAATTTGGTCAACTAAGAGAAGACTGAAAATTGCATGAATTAGGCAGATAGCAAAAAGATTCTGGGTGACAATTCGCGTTAAGCAGGGTGATAATTTCAGACTAGGTGATACTTTGCATTAAGCAGGGTGATACTTTCCAGGCAGCCCGGGCGATACTTTCTAGGCAAGTGGGGTGATAGTCTGTCAGGGGTGAACTATCAAACGATATTTCTTAGGACAGAGGGTGATAGTGTTCCAGGGTCATATGACTCTTTGACTAGTGAAGTGAAAAATCTTAGTTTTAAGGACTATTTGTTCAAAATTTTAGTTTGAGGGTTATTTTTTTGATCTCAATCATAGTGACAGCAGTAAATTGATAGGTTTGAAAATAGTAGGTGATCAAACATGTCATAAAACACTTGAAACAAGGGAAAAAGCAACCTTTCTAAGACAAACACTTGTGATATCAAAGCAATAAAATCCTATGAACGCTACCATGATGTTTGCTGTTCAAGAACATTTACACGGGTATATCACAACGAGAACACTTCAAACACTTTTTAGCCTAAAAAGACAATGGCTCAATACTTAACAACTTGGCCCACACTTGATGTCCCATCACCTCACACAAAGTGGTTACCCATAATAGATATTGGCTTTATCGTGGAAGTGCTAATGACACAACCAAAGGAACACATATGGTGAGTAATCTTGGCGTGATCTGGGTTATTCCACTTGGATCAATCCTTGCACCAAGAAGCTAAGTGGAAAAAAAAGGTGGCCTCTATCTATGGTTCTTAGTAAGGGCTTCCATTCATAGTACCCCTCTTGCTCCCCAAAGGGACTCCTTACCTTGTAGTAAGTAACGGACCTCACGGCCTCAAGAGTACCTTAAGCATTCTTGCTCAATACTTTCCTCATTGTCACAATCCCACAAGTACTCACATCAAGCAAAGACAAGCACTACATCTACCAAGGTTTTGTGTCCTTGATAACCTTGAGTTTATAGTGGGACGGAGTAGCTGGCAATAAGCTTGTCCCCACTTGGGTGATTCCTCTTGATTGCTCAAGAGCAGTCCCGCTAAAGGATTCTAAAGATCTAAACAAAGAATGGATCAACTTATGAGATTCAAGGATTTTGTTTCACCACAAGGGTGAAGAGCATACTCCCCTATCTCAAAGTTTTCTCCCAAACACACCAAGAAAATGTTCAATTACCCTCTTGCTTTCAAAATCCAAAGATGGGTCAAGATTTTTTGGTTCACTACAAGGGTGTAGAGCATACTTCCCCTACCACCCAAGAATTCCTACAAAAAGATATTATGTTCCTATGAAATGAAACAACTAGTAATTGCCACACTTGAAATGAAATAAACAACAAGCACTTGATTGGGTTTTTATGCTTTGGGCAGCCCTACAAAAACTGTTAGTAGCCCTTGTGCATTTGAAGCTTTGACATGTGTTCTTTTAAGCAAATGATCAAGCAATGAGAGCACCTACAAACACAACTTGTTAGCCCCACAAAGTTAGTAAAACCAAAATCCAAATGAAATCTGTAAATTAAACCTATCTAACCACATCAAACTAAACCAACAAGCTAACTAGATCCAAATTCGGCAAAAAAGAACCAAGAAATAACTCACTACCAGGTACAGGTGACAATACAGTCACCAAAAATATCAAGCGACTCTTTATAGTATACTGGGGTGACAATATATTTATGGGCAATACTTCGCTTGACTGCACGCGACAAAATTTCTCAAACAAGGTGACAAAGTTTCTCAAATGGAGCGATACTTTTAACTGGTAAAGTATCATGTGACCGCACATGAACTATCGTGTGATATTGGAAATTATCATGCGATAATCTGAGACTGAAAAACCCAAGAGCCGAAAATGAAGCTAAAAATTGATGAAAAAAATTGATGAAAATGCAAAAAATTAAGGACAAAACAACAATGCTCTGCCTCATGGTGGGTGCCAAAAATGTACACACTCAAATGGTGTACTTCTCTAAGTCATTATATCCAAGGGAATCCATGAATGGGAAACCTTAGAAATCAACCTAGAGCTCTCTATGCATGGAGCTGCAAGATTATTTGAAGTTTGCTCTCAGCTAGAGCTATTAAGCTTATGACCTTGCTAGTCAACCACACAATGAGAGATTCAAATGAAGACAAGGGAAAGAATGCCAATATCTTCAAAAATCACAATGAAATGCAAATGAAAACTAGATTAAGATGAATATGCAAGCTAGAAATGAGAGGTGCAAGATAAGGTATGGAAATGAAAGTACAAGCTATGCTATGAAAAGGAAAGTACAAGTATTACCAAGCCTTCCTAGTTAAACTAGATGAGTTACTCTAAAACTTGAAAGGAAATCTACACTATGAAAGCATAAACATGAAGCTACTATGCATGAATGAAACTAAGAATGGAATGTAGATGCAAAAGCCAAGAATGCTCCAAATCTTCAAAAGCTCCAAAGTGACCTAGAAAACCTGTAGCATAACATTAGCATAAAAAGATTGATATGAAAATGAGGAAGAGAGCTCTTCTTTTATAGGAAATGAGAAAGAATGGACCATGGAGATTAAGAGGCAAAAGACTTAATCAAGGGTAGAGCTTGAAGAGGGATCAATCCATGTGCACAAATATCCTCCAATGAGAAAATAAGAGTTGACTTTTGTGTCCATATGAGACAAAAAGTTCTTTTCTTCTTTTTATAAAATAAGAATAATGCTTTATTTGTGCAAGTTAGGATAAGAGGAAAAGTGGGGGGCTTTTAATTTAATAAAAGGGGAGGAAATATTCCTTTTAATTAAATAAAGACTTAAGATAAAATGGTTATCCCAAGGCAAATAATCAAAAATGATGAAATAGGATTTGATCAAGGAAATTGATATATTTGATAAAATGCTGATTTTTGAAAATATTGATTCAGGGATCTGATAAATTGCTGAATGGGGGCCCAAAGTCTAGGTGACCATTTTAAGGTGCATATAGTCTTAACATGTGATCAGGCATACTAGGACCCCTAGGAAATCCCCATGACCCATTTTGACACATTTGAATGCTCAAGTGTGTCCAAAGAGGTCATAGGACCCCTTAAGACACACTTGAGCATTCCAATATGTCTACAGGGCTCATATGAACTTCCTAGGGGTCATAATGCATGATAAGGCATACTAGGATCCCTAGGGAGTCCCCATGACCCCTTTTGACACATTTGAACACTCAAATGTGTCTGAAGGGGTTGTAGGACACCTTAAGACACACTTGATGTGTCTAATGTGTCCATAGGATTCATGCATACATCCTAGGGATCCTAACATGTGATAAGGCATACTAGGACCCATAGGAAGTCCCCATGAGCCCTTTTGACACATTTGAATGCTCAAGTTTGTCTAAAGGGGTTGTAGAACCCCTTAGGACACACTTGATGTGTCTAATCTATCCATATGGGTCATGCGGACTTCCTAGGTGTCCTAACGTATGATAAGGCATACTAGGACCCCTAGGAAGTCTCAATGACCCCTTTTGACACATTTGAATGCTCAAGTGTGTCGAAAGGGGTCGGAGGACCCCTTAAGATACACTTGATGTATGTAATGTTTCTATAGGGTCCTAGGGGTCCTAACATGTGATAAGGTGTACTAGGACCCCTAGGAAGTTTTCATAACCCCTTTTGACACATTTGAACACTCAAGTGTGTCCTAAGGGGTCGTAGGACCCCTTAAGACACACCTGATGTGTCTAATGTGTCCATAGGGGTCATGCAGACTTACTAAGGGTCCTAACATGTGATAAGGCATACTAGAACCCCTACAAAGTCTCCATGACCCCTTTTGACACATTTGAATGCTCAAGTGTGTCTAAAGGGGTCGTAGGACCCCTTAAGACACACTTGATGTGTCTAATGTGTCCATAGGTGTCATGTAGACTTCCTAGGGGTCCTAACATGTGGTAAGACATACTAGGACCCCTAGGAAGTCTCCATGGCCCCTTTTGACACATTTAAACACTCAAGTGTGTTCAAAGGGGTCATAGGACCCGTTAAGACACACTTGATGTGTCTAGTGTGTCCATAGTGGTCATGCAGACTTCATAGGGGTCCTTACACATGATAAGGAATACTAGGACCCCTAGAAAGTCTCCATGACCCCTTTTGACACATTTGAATGCTCAAATGTGTCTGAAGGGGTTGTAGGACCCCTTAATACACCAATGACATGTCTAATGTTTCCATATGGGTCATGCGGACTTCCTAGGGGTCCTAACATGTGATAAGGCATACTAGGACCCCTAGAAAGTCTTCATGACCCTTTTTGACACATTTGAATGTGTAAGTGCGTCCAAAGGTGTTGTAGGACCCCTTAAGACACATTTGAGGATTCAACTATGTCCATAGGGGTCATGCAGACTTCCTAGGGGTCCTGACATGTGATAAGGAGTACTAGGACCGCAAGAAAGTTCCCATGACCCCTTTTGACATAATTGAACACTCAAATGTGTTTGAAGGGGTTTTAGGACACCTTAAGACACACTTGATGTGTCCAATGTGTCCATAGGGATCATGCGGAGTTCCTAGGTGTCCTAATGCATGATAAGGCATACTAGGACCCCTAGGAAGTCCCCATGACCCTTTTTGACATATTTGAATGCTCAAGTGTGTTTGAAGGGGTTGTAGGACTGCTTAAGACACACTTGAGCATTCCAATGTGTCCATAGGGGTCATGTGGACTTAGTAGGGGTCCTAACACATGATAATGCATACTAGGACCCCTAGGAAGTCCCCATGACCCCTTTTGACACATTTGAATGGTCAAATGTGTGCGAAGGGGTTGTAGGATGCCTTAAGACACACTTGATGTGTCTAATGTGTCCATAGGGGTCATGCGGACTTCCTAGGGGTCCTAACACATGATAAGGCATACTAGGACCCCTAGGAAGTCCTCATGACCCTTTTTGACACATTTGAATGCTCAAGTGTGTTCAAAGGGGTTGTAGGACCCCTTAAGACACACTTGAGAATTCCAATATGTCCATAGGGGTCATTTGGACATCCTAAGGGTCCTAACATGTGATAAGGCATACTAGGACCCCTAGGAAGTCTCCATGACCCCTTTTGACACATTTGAATGCTCAAGTGTGTCTGAAGGGGTTGTAGGACCCTTTAAGACACACTTGAGCATTCCAATGTGTCCATAGGGGTCATGCAGACTTGCTAGGGGTCCTAATGCATGATAAGGTATACTAGGACCCCTAGGAAGGCTCCATGACACCTTTTGACACATTTCAATGCTCAAGTGTGTCTGAAGGGGTCATAGGACCCCTTAAGACACATTTGAGCATTCCTATTTGTCCATAGGGGTCATGCAGACTTCCTAGGGGTCCTAACACGTGATAAGGCTTACTAGGACTACTAGGAAGTATGGAGAAAATAGCGAAGGTGCATCAAATCAGATCAATATCATGATATATTTAGAAAATAATGTTACGGATAAAAATATTTTCATATTAATGGGGAATAGTGGGAAGAGCTTCTTGGACCCATGATAAAAGTTACAGATAAGGAGGAAGAGCTAGGAAGGGGAAAGGGGCAAAGTAAAGAAGTAAGATATGCATGTGAGCCTATGTCACATGATGATGATGAGTACTCACCATCTGCTAGTAGCTCAAGTAGTTACAGAAGCTCTTCAGTGCACATGTACACTAACAAAAAAAATTAAGATAGAGAAGTAACAAGTGCTATGGAATTATCCATAGAGCAATATGAAATGAATCCTCAAATTGGTTCATTAGCAGGAAAAGAATTTGGTCATGCACTTCATTCTAGCACCACAAATATTTCTATTAGAAATGCCTATTCATCAATGGCCTTACATTTACAGGGTTTGCGAAATGAGGTTACTCATGTTGGGCATTATCCCTCAAATGTAAGTTCATTTCCACATTTGGCAAGGAAATCTCACTCCTAATTTTACAACAAAGGGAATCCATCTATGGTCCTATGTTTTAATTCAGCTGACAAGTGGAGAGCTTCTCAAGGTACTGATCTCTTTCATAGAGAAGTTCCTGATTCATCTCAAGGTTCTCATTTAGGTGACCAACACCTTGGAGGTCCACAAATAGATCCATTGATTTCCCAAATTGGTAAAAGGGTAGATACAATTTTGGAAAGAGTATCCCAATTGAAGAGAAATGGAAATTCCAATGAGCATAAAGTTATTGCAGATCCAATGGGTGTATCTCCTCCACTGACAAATATAACTACTTCCAGAGAGTTGAGTTTAAATAGAGACCGTCTGTCCCCAAGCATGCCCTAGTCGAGTAGATGAACCAAATGTTTCTTGAGTAAAGAAGATAGTGGTTTATTAAACCATCTGCATTATCCCACTTGCTATAAGTTACTACTTTTTTAGCAGCTTGACAACTACTTTTGTGTGGGATTTCTGTAATATATAATGTCCTCATGCAAGTACATGCTAGTTTTTGTAAACATTTTCTATTGTAAAGGGGTAGTGAGCAATATCAAGGAAAAGGTTCTTTCATGTATTATTTAGACACATATCAATTAGGAAACCATTTTTCTCCCATTACATGGCAAAAATTCCTAGATTCACTTTGTCAGTATCAACAAGTAGCAAGATGAAGGAAGAAATATTTGTAAAGAGGAAGTACAAATGTTATTCTCCAAAACCATTTGGAGAGTAATATTCTTCTCCTGATTGTAATAAGAAACTCAAAATGCAGAAGACAACACATAGCTGGGGCATTTATTTCCTATGACCTATGTCAATTTCAGTTCAATTCCTATTGATGATATTCTCAATATGTAAAAATAAATTGATGTGTTATTTTAAAATGGTGTTGACTGAAGTTTATGAACATATGTCAAATATACATTTTTTCTAGAATTTGAAATAGAACCAGTGGTAATATAATCAAATTTGTGAATTTCACATCCAATCATTGGATGTTAATCAAAAGTACAACACAGTAATATTTTTGAACCGATAAACAATCTTAGTCTTACTTCAAACCTACTCCCGTGTATGTGGGTTCTTGGAGGTATCTACTGAACAATGTGTGGATCTATAATGTCCCTATCTAGGACCTTACCCACTTTTCTTAAAACTTAGGTAACTAGAATTTGGATTTCTAATGCATGCTATGATATTATTTAAGTTTGCCTTGCTCCTTACTGATTAATATTGTAATGAATTGGTTATCCTTCCCCTTCTCTCTCTCTTGTACTCTCTCCCCTTCCCCTTCTGTCTCTCTCTCTCTCTCTCTCTCTCTCTCTCTCTCTCTCTCTCTCTCTCTCTCTCTCTCTCTCTCTCTCTCTCTCTCTCTCTCTCTCTCTCTCTCTCTCTCTCTCTCTCTCTTCCTCTCTCAGCCCCTGCCACCTTCTCACTCTCTCTCTTCCTCAATGGCCATCCATTATTTTTCTGCAATATTCCAAGCTTTCGTACATAGTTGTAAAATACATATTAATATATATTATACATAAAAAGTAATACATAATATATAATGTATAATGTAACATTTAATATTAATATATATTAAATAATATTTATTATAAAATGTATATTATATAATATTTAATATATAATTGATATTACATAATATTTAATATATATAATATATAATCTAATATATAGTTTTTGATATAATATATAGTTTTTGATTGTGATATAATCTAATATATATAATCATATGAAGAATGGAGAAATGGGAGGGAGAAGGGGGAGGGAAAAGTGAAAAATCAAAATTTTGCCAGCCTTTTTGGGTACCCCAAAATATCGGGTACACAAAAATATCAGGTACCCGATTAGGCTCGGTATTGCTTTGTGCACCAAACCTACATGGTCAACTATTGAAATGTCTCAAAAACATGTTTTTCCCCTATTTCTTTGAGTTCCAGACTTCAACCATGTAGCTGACGACTTTTTTTTCACCCGAATTTGATGAAACGAAAAGGGTATCTTAAGGAGATTATCAGCTTTCTATCGATATAATTGCTGTCAAATTTTGAATTCGGTAAGTAATTATTAGTTATTTTCTAATTGAGTTACATCTAAAGTGCTGATTTATATACTGATTGAAAAATGACTATAACTTTTAGACGATATAACATTTTTGAAATCCAAAAAATGTGTCACATTCTATGCTTCGCCTACTATAAGGAATTTTCTTTTTTTAGAATTTTGTAAAGTTTTGAATGAGTTAAGGTGGTCAGACACGAGAGTTTTTTATTCTGAAAATGTTGTAGTAGAAAATTCATAATTAATTATTTTTTTGGAATAAAATTACAAAAAAATATGCGTCACATCCAAACATGAGTCTACTACTTATATATAAAATCTTATAATAAAATATTATCATTTGATTATGATTAAGGTGGTCAGACATACACCTACTTTTTATTTTTTTCTAGAAATTTTTGTAATACTACATTGAAATCTATACTTTTCACCAATCATACTAAATTTTTTTCAAAAAAGGCATAGTAGTTTAGAAACTACATTAAATTTTCTACAGATTCTATTCTTACAACTTTTTGATATTAGGTTGATAGCTAGTTGAAATTTTCACGTCAAGTTGACTAACCCTGATTTGCTGATTTTTCATTGCCACTTAAGGGAATAGTTTGGCCCCTCATGATCTTGCACATACCCAGCTAAGGACCAATAACTAAGGTAGGCAAGAATTTTTCTCAAAACATAATGTATTCTAATAGCGATGTCACAATATACTTATGTGTTATTATTAATATATAATAATTTAAGCATCTAATTAACACATATCCTACCATACAAGCATGTGAGAATGCATTTTGATAACCCCATTTATGATTTAATGCAACTCATATGATGACACAAAAAACCACTAAACTACTAGAATTGAAATATGTTAAATTTGATGGATTCATGTACTGAGGACTGTTAGGGAGAAAGAAAGGAGTAGATCAGTGTTTATATATATCCACTTGGGAAACAAAGTCTCTAGATTTAGATGAAGTTATTTTAATCAATTTATCACAAAAGACTGATGCTGAAAACATAAAGACAAACTAGGCTCTACACATATATTTAAAAAGGTAATTGATAATTAAAAAATATTAAGTGAATCTACTTAACAATATTGAAACATTCAAATGCTTTATTATGTTGATAAGATACCGTACATTATTCACTATTATAAAAAGGTGTATTTTAAGATATATTTTTTGACAAAATTAAAATTTCATCTTAAATATTTAAGTTATTTTAATTATTATAAATGAAATGGAAACTATTATTATTGTATCAAACTAAAACTTATGTCAAATGCTCATTCATTTTCATTTAGGTGGTTGATTTAGGCAATTCATTTACGCAGTAATGAGAGAGGCAGAGGAAGGTGAGAGATAGAGGACAGTGGAAATTTTTAGAGAAAAATCATGGGATTTGAGAGTAACTAGAGAAAGAGGAAGGTGGGAGATAGAGGACGGTGGAAATTTTCAAAGATAAATCAGGGGATTTGAGAATAACTTTCAGGGATTGCATTTAGATCCCTCATTTGGGTCCATCCAGTTAGGTCATAGGACATCCATCTTTGGTTTACTAGCTAGGTAATTCATTTTACATCCAGCTATTTGACTTTTGTGTTCGAGATTTGATCCTTGATTCAATTACTGAGTCAATGAGACTCCGTTTGATTGATACCCATTCATAAATGGGAGATCCAGTTTGAGCTCCACTGATATCCCAGCATACATAGTTTGAGTAAGAAGTTGGACGAAAAAGGCATACATATATCCTTGTAAGCATAGAGGTGTGAGAGGGCAGGGTGCTTTCATTTGGATCGGGACCCCACACCTGATCATCCATCCTTCAAGCTGTCAACAGACAATGTGGTTGGACATCATCAATCCATAGCAAAATCCCAATAGTGACATTCCAACCCATATGAGCGAAAGATGAACTTACAACAATTTTTATGGTAAGTGAGCTTTTCCTGGCTTTAATCAGGATTAATAGATTTTTGGTACTATCCATTTTAGGTAAAGTAAATTTTCATTTGTCAAATAGTTGGCATGTGGTTTCATTTTTAGACTTGAAGTGCAGGTTTAAAAGTGCAACTGACAATAAATATTTTCCATTGAAAATGTTCTTTCAATATTCACAGGATTACAAATTTTTAAATTGATCTACAAATGATCATTTTTTTCTACTGTTAAAATGAACTCCAAAAATTACAAAAGTATTTCTGTATTGAATTCTGACAACATTTATCATGCATCTTTTTAAAAAAATCCTCACTCAGCAAATACCAGGTCTAAGTACACCTCAAATAGGAAGTTACTTAACTACACATCAATCTTCTTAGATTGAGCCAACTAGTGAAATCTTTTATCAGCCATAGGTTGCAGAATGTATCTGCATTGGTAATGATAAAGCCTCTAAACAAACTCTGTGATGCATAGACATAAGCTTTGTGATCTTCACACATCTCCAGCAATACGAAGTAGAACGATGATACCTCTAAGAATGAGTTTGTCAACTCAGAATGTTACTCATAACAAGGAGAACCCTCATGGTTATATATAAGATGTGCCCACTACTGCTATTGTTAATGACCAGTTTGATCTTCCCATAGTGCTGATATTGTGATTTCCCCTTTATGAAAAAAGATTCTGAGTATACACCTTTGAAACATGCTCTCTTTTATTTTCAATTCTGAGAATGAAATTGGAGCAATACATCTAGAATCCAATGTGAATAGGAAGCATTAATTAGTATTGATAGATTCATGTTGTATAGAGGTTTTATACCAGAATTTTTGACTAGTTGATAATGATTACAAGTGTTTCCAAGAAATAGACCCTGCACCACTAATGTCCCTTTGGAATCCTCTTAGGATTTTTCTTAATATTGAATAGATTAGTTGGTCTACTTGCCTACTTCAAAATGGAAAGTGTGATTCTAGTTTTAAGGCCCTACTTAGAATGTTATGCTTGAGAGACTGGTATTTAAAACTTCTACAATTCTTTTTTAGTTAGATAAGAAAAAATACTTTTTAGCGAGCAACCTTAGATGAATGTATTAATATGGTGATTATATTAATGTTACTTCCCTCATGCATAGAACAATAGATGATATGATATCCACCACTAGATGTTTGATTCTCTCAAATTTTCATCAGTGTTATAATCCTTATCAATATTGATATGACTAAGTCTATGATCTACAGTGTAATTGCACATAGTTAAGAGATGGAAGGTCTTGCTAATTAAATGAAAGAATAGGAAATCTGATTGAACAAGAAACTACAGATAGATGAATACCATATTTGAAATTAAGATAATGTTTCAATAATAAATTAATAATGGACCATGATTGCAAACTCTACTTATATGCGGAATGTCATCTGATATAACTTCTGATGCCCAGTCCCAAAAGATGCCTGATCTGAATTTGAATATATATTCTAATTACCTGCATAAGTGAGAATATAATCTTGATTGCTACCTCTGATTATTCTCCTCATAAACCATTGAATGAATGGCATTATTGAAACATTGTTACATAATATAAGCCTGCTAATTAGGGGGTTTGCATATGTTTTCTCTTATAAAAGATATGAAATAGATTTGATACTATATAAAATGGATCTACCAATTGATTAATATGATTATATGAATGTAGATTAGTGGTTTGATAATCCTTGTCGGCTGTCCCATATTTTATAGTTTGATTTTGAAATATCATTGTCAAATGCAAGCCTTGTTTATGGCATGCCAAAAAGAAGAAAGGACTTTGTCAGCTGAAGGATGTTCAGGAATTGAGGTATCATTACACAGAAGAAATATTAATGGCTTCCTTAAACTTTCAGCCTATGTATGTTTCAAAGGTATTGTTTAAAGTTTTAAACATTGTTTTTAGTTTTTTTACATAATGTTTATAATTTTATGTTGTGTACTAATCTTAGAGATCAGGCAATCTATAACAGTGGCATCAAAACAAATTGATTTTCTTACTGGGATTCTACACAACATTGAAAACACTAACTATAAACTAAGACTAGAAAACAAAATATCACATGTTATGCTCTTCGTGAACAATATGAGACGAATAACAAAACTTCAAAATAAAAGCCAATCTTAGAGTACAAAAAAATAGTAAAAGTAGGACTAGGGTACAATTTATAAAATTATGAATCCCTTTCTCACCTCTAGTGCCTAAAAAATCAAAATGACAATCTAAAAGAACTCAATAGAAAAACTAGTGAAATAGATTAAGAACCAAAAGGAGCCTTATTTCTCAATGGACTACCTATTGATTGCCACAATATTATTTCAATCAACAAAAAGACTACTAAATAACCCATACATACTTCCAAAAGAGGATGCTACAAAAAAACAATTTGCATGTCACAATAATATTTTAGAAGTTTTCAGGAAATACTTAGGTTAAAAATGTGGAATTTTTGGTTTCTGTTAGTTTTATTACAAGAAACTAAATAGATTGGTAGTCAAATAGTTAGAATTCTAAAGTTTCAATACTTTGGAAGTTTGATCATATCTGATAAGCTACAATTGGAGGCTATGTAGATGTTTTGACATAATCATTTTACTTCAAATTTAATAAGAAATATTTAGTTATTTAATATAATGGGAGTTATAGCCAAGAGGACATTTCACTGACCAAAAAAAGAATAGTCCCCAAGACCATATGGCACTGACCAAAAAAAAAAGATATGTTCATTAATTATTTTAAGAGTTTGATTTTAATTAACATTCTACTCTAATCACAAGAAAAAAATAGTAAGCTAAAGTTTATGATATGATAATAATTTGTATTGAATAGTATGAGTGGGTTTCAAAGGAATGTTTTCTACCTTGTAAGCATAATGAAACCCATTCTTATAGATTCTGATTTGGGTAGACTCTCTCTACATCATAAGTCAAGTTTTGATTGTATCAATAGGTGCAGTAGCTAAAGTTCCCACAATGCCTGCTATTATACTTGCACTACATACAATCTTACATTTAAGCGTATGATGTTAGTAGACAATGGATCACCATTAATTTCAACTCAATAAATCTAGCAAAATAAGACTATACACAAATTGTACAAAATGAATTGATACTGACTTAAAATTGCAATGGTGCAAGGTTTACTTTACCTGAGATGTAGAAAGAATCCTTCTTTAAGAGATGTACAGTGTGTTATAACCTATTATAACAAATTTAGGAAAACATTATATCCAAGTAGTCATTTAAGTTCCCAAATTTTTTGGGTAAATACTATTAACCTTCTTAGATATTAATATTGCATGTTTCCAACTAAGAGAAAACCAAACCAAGTTGTAGCAATGCGCGTGCAACAAATCCCACTAACAAATTATTATAAAAGAAAGGAAAATAAATGCCCTACAACAAACAACCTGCTTAGATTCATCATATGTTTCTAGTTGTGATGTTGTTAATGCAACAACTCTTGCCATTGTCGGACCCACCCCTTTCCAAAGACTAGTGATTCTCTCTGTTGTAACAATGTGAGACAATTCATGAATTGATCCCTTGCTTCCAGATCCCTTTTTCATTTGTAAACGAACCCGAACACAAACATCTCAAATAGTTCACAATCAAAAGAAGTAACAAAAATAACGCACCACAAAACCATGATTTTTTTATATAAAAATATAAATCAACAGAAAAATCATGAATTAAGTTGAGTGATAAAAACCTTCAAAATCTTTGTAGGATTTGTCAGAGCTGTAGCTAGAGAACTAGAGAATGCCCCTGATGCAAAATTTGTCACTATACCTATATGCCTAAAAGAAGAATCAATGACATATTTTCATGGTTCATACAAACCCATCCGCAAGACACCATAAACAAAAAACCTCAAAAGGGAAGGTGCCAAGCCTGAGTATAAGGTGCAAAGTCCTTCATTTTTTATTAATTGAACAAATGTTTTTGTCTATATGAAAAGTGATATAACAATCTTAATAAGTGATGTAGAAAATAATTGCATTACAATGGGTAATGATAAGACAACAAAGAACTAAAACCACATAGAAGAAAGCATACATATGACTTCCTTTTAGAGCACTGAGGGAGAACTTCTATTAATACAAAAGAGTAGGAAATAATTTTCAAAACATATTGATAACTGTCACAATATAGCAATAAGACTGATAAAGATACACAAAAATACCATTCCAGTTAGTGGACCTCGTTGGCCAACATATTCCATCTATAAGAAAACTTTGACAACATCTATGTTCAACAAAAAATCTCCAATTAATTGTGGTAATCATTGAATAAAACTAAAGAAAAAAAAAAAGAACATAAAAGAGCTAGTAGAATTCACAATCATGCTAAGTTAAAAAATGCAATCTTCCCTAAAGAATTGCAAGAGTTTATCATTGAACACTTTGAAATAACACAAGGGAAATGTTTGGATAATCTTGACCCCTTCCTTTCCACCCTTTTGTATCCATTTGTATCCATTTACCCTTTTATGTCTTCCTTTGAATGGACCAACTGAGTAAGTCCTTCGAGACCAATATTGTTCTCTCCACATCCATTGAATCTCTTTTCAATTGTTGTTGCTATTTTTAATTATTTTAAATTTATTTAAATTTGTGAATATCATCATCCTAGTGTAAAAACTAAAAATAGAACCAGCATAAGTCAAGAACACCAAAGTTGCAAAATCAGAACAATAAAAGATGTCTCAAAAAACTGAAACAAGATATTTTTAAATGTAGGATACGAAATAGAAATAAAAACTAAACAATTAGGTCCCCATCTCTTCAGCTTTAACAATATTAATGTAAAATTTTACTATTATTGAAGTTTGTAATTTGGATATTTAGAGTCCAGACATTATTTTGCTATTGTATCTTTACCAGCAGCCATGCCAACTACACCATTGAAGGCTTAACATCTATCCCTTGACAAACACTTAGATCCATTGCCGGACCTACTTGGTCAATTTTTATCATTTTCACATGATTTGAATTCCTCATTTATATTGTCTCTCCAAATCTGTAGCC
Organism: Chamaecyparis obtusa; assembly: GCA_027943335.1. Taxonomy (NCBI): domain Eukaryota; kingdom Viridiplantae; phylum Streptophyta; class Pinopsida; order Cupressales; family Cupressaceae; genus Chamaecyparis; species Chamaecyparis obtusa. Next base: position 171,164 of record BSBK01005304.1, read on the forward strand.
AAGGATAAATATCTTTCAATACACTTTGAATTCCTTCTAAATTAATTTAGTTATCTATAGTTCTTTTCCAAGTATTGAGTTCATTATCCTACAGAAAAAATAGAACTATTATGAGAAAAGGAATAAGAATAGTTAAAGGAGCAAAGCTCCAAAATATGTCGCACACAATGAAAATAAGATTTTCTAATGGGAAAGGTAACAAATAGAAACATGAAGCTCACATTACCCAAACACTATCACTTCTCTAGGATAAATATTACTCTATCCTTTCAATTCAATCTTATTAGAATTTCAATAATCAATACCTCTCCCTGCCCTCATATTATTTCCCTCTCATTACCTCTGTTATCTTCAAATTTTATGACTATTGAATTACCTCCTAATGGAAATTCACAAAATAGATCCAGTAAAAGTCAAATGTGAAAATAAGGCATGTGGTTAGAGAGAAGGCCATCAACTTGAGCAAGGTGAAATGTTGGGTGGGTTTTTTCAATTTTGACTACATGAACATGTGAAGCAGTGAATATATCTCATCAGTTCATGTGATTGTATTTAATTGAAGCTGCATAATATGTAGATTTGTGTGCCCTTTCAATTAATGGTGGGTTAGATGAACCTAGTAAGGGTTGTAAGTAGCATTTATGGGTTTAGGTCCACCTATCCATGTTTTGTATGTGCATGGTCATCAAATAAAAATTATCTTGGGGACCAAGGAATTAGATGATAATAGAAAATTTTCTGTACAGATTCTGATGTCAACCATATCCAAATTTTATGTGATTCTTACATTGTGTGCACTTTTTCATTATTGACTATGTCTCACTATGGTTTATCATTTATGTGACCTTTAAGGTTATGGTGAACCATTGTGCACCTTCGACTATGCAAACATGAAATGGATGTTTGATGCAATTACATTAAGTGATAGTTAATAGTTTAGTGCTCTACACAATATATGAATATTGAAAGCCTTAAAAACCTTGTAGATTCTTTTTTTGGTGCAAGCTAATTCCTTCTATGTTATTCCAACTTCATAGTCCTTGAGCATGCCTCGCCCATGTTCTACATCTCAATCTCCCTCAAAGAAATCCCATCTTGTAATATGCACCTTTTAGATGGAACATAAATCATACTTGCTTTCAAATCATCTTTTGTTCAATTCAGCATCAAATAGTTATATGCATGCTTCCCCCTTAGGGCATGTTTAGTGCTTTTTCAATAGCATTTTTTATCCATTGTGTCACCGCTTAGAGCATGTTCAATACATCTATCATAGAGAACTAATTATCCATTGTGTTCAATATAAATTTAGTCAAATTTTTCTCTCTTGTGCCAAGCCCATGCCTTATACCATCAACCTTTATGTTTGTGGATAACAACTTCAATGTTGCATGATGTTGTTTTCCTGATTGGTGAAGAGAAAGAATGTTGATAAGCCTATATGGAAAAGAAATGCTAATAGAATCTTAAAGGTATCAGAAATAAATAATTGCCCACTCACAGTATAACAAGAGAATTACTTTGGGAAAATGTTTCAGGAAAAACAACATAGTAAAAACAACACTCACTCTACAAATTAAATCGTTCAGAATACAATAAAATATTTTGCATGGTCTATAAATGGTGTAAAACATTTAAAGTAAACACATATGCAACATTTGACCCACATTAACTTTGGATTTCATGGTAAATATATTTGCAACACAGAGATGAATGTTGTGCTTCCTCACCATAAATGCACACAACAAATATTGATATGGTATGTGTAATACCCCTCTAACCCTAATATAAGTTTTGTGTTTTTGAAAGAATTAAGATCCTTCGATGTTTTCTTATAGCTTAAGTTGTACATGATACTTGTTTGATCTATTTCTATAGTTGTTTATAATAATTTCATAAGCTAGTACTCAATGAATCTAATATCAGACATACTATCTAAAGGTATCACTTTTGTATGTATTTATCTCCATACCTACAAGACCTTTATGAACATAGTTAGGATGTTATATGATATGTACTTGATAGATATATATAAGTGGTTATTTATATTTTCTTCTATTAAGATTACTTTGGATGAATCTTGTATCTCACTTGATGATTTGATTATGTTGATTTATTATTAGTATTGATAAGAGACTAACACAATGCTTGAGACTCTAACCTTCGTTATGATGATGCTACATGCTTTGAGTGTATATATATACATGATGTGTTTTCATGATTCAGGATGAAGTCGTAGTTACTCACATAGCTGAGGTCCACACGATGTATCGATCCTGGTCATCTGTCTGCAATGTTTTCTTTTATACGTATATCCGTGCATATGTATTTCTTCTTTGTGATGCAGGCTTGCAGGTACCGGGCATCGACTTCACCTGGCTTCACAGGTCTGAGCATGCCCTCAAATCCTCGATGGTTGTTATTATGGAGATAGTACTAAGGCCCCTACATGAGTCTTCCTTTGTCATTATTCCAATTTGGAAATATTAGGGTTCCTTCTTTGTCAGTCTACCTTTGGGTCAAAAACCCAGATCCAACGCACCCGGTTGGGCATGGTTGTAGTTAGTGCCTTGTGGCCACTTGAATTCATTTGGTTGTATGATTTGTTTACTCATTTTATTTATTTCTCCTTCTTGGTATGATTCTTAGTTAATCTTTCTATGTTGTGTTTCAGGAGTTTGGCTTGACTTTCCTTGTTGACTTTGGTTGACCTTGTTTGATCTTATAGTTTTCTCAATATGTTTCATAGTTGATTTTTATGGTCTCTTTCGATGATTAGATTTATTTTGAGGCATGTGATTTTATTCTACCTCAGTGTTATATCCTATAGTAATTATAAATAGGTAATAATATTGTGATCTATTACTTCATAATCTTATAGATTATAGTGTTTGGTATTTGGCATGTATCTATATAAATATATATATATATATATATATATGGAAATATATATATGGGTGCACACATATATGTATTTATATATATATAATTTATATGTGATTATATGTTAATTATTGTAGATATTTTTGATGGTGTATATTTCGGGATTAATGTAAAGTATAATATTATTAATAATTAAATATTAAATAATGCGAGGTATATTATTCTCAATTGTTAATTATTAATAATGAGGATAGGTTATATATATAGATATTGATGTAATTAATGATGGCATATGCATATATGTTAGGATAATATTACATGTGTGTATGAATGAATACAAATAATCTTTTATTGTATATTTGAGTAATATAGTTGTATGATATTAAGTTATTTTATAATACCCTTTAGTTAAGAGTTAGTTGGGAATTGGTTACTTTTCTTCTCAACCTTTGGAAATCTATTTATATGCACTACTTTCTCATTTGAAGAGAGGGGATTTTGGGGCTGAAGCATTGAGGAGAGGATGGCCTTACTTTTCATGGAGATTTTGGAGAGAAAACTTGGAGATGTGAAGGAGAGTTTGTAAGCATATGTCTTTAAGAATTTTTGGCTATCTTTGCTTTTGGGAGAGAGACATTTTTGTGAGAATTTCAGTAGTTGAGAGAGGGATTCTTTGCTGTGGAATTATTTCTTTCTTTCATGGAGATTTCTGAAAGTGGATAGGGTTTGAAGGATGCATCTCAAGTTTGGATTTGTCTTCTCTTTTGTTTCCTTCTTCGATTCAACCTTCGTAGGACATGAGGTATGGATTGAATATTTTAGTTACTTGATGTATCTGATAGATTACAGATCTATTTATATATTATCATTATTTATTATATTTTTACATTTCATTTGTATGGTTATTTTAAAGTTTTGAGTTTTTGTTTGTAAGAATTCGCATGTGTTTTCCTAGGGTTTTTAGCAACCCATTTTTGGAGATCTATTATTATAACAATTTAAATTGCATCTATGGTTTTAATAAATTAATTTTCTAGAAGTAAAATTCATAGATCTCAAATGGGTATCTCTCTGATTTTATTTTTAGGGTCGAATTAATGCCTTATTTTTGACATTTTGGCAGACTATGCCTGTCCATTCTTGATTCCGAATTTTCTGTCAAATGTATTCGTATGCTACAGGCTGATATTATTATATAAAAGTCTAAATTTGATATCAGAGATTTTATTAAGTCTTATATTTTATTTCCAATTAGTTTGGTGAATTTTAATTATGTTTTGTGAAAATTACAACCGTTTTAGTGAAGGCAGGTCTGAACCCTAACCAGAATTTTCTGTTTTAAACCAGAAGTCATAACTTTCTTTCCCACCGTTGGATCTTCCTAAAAATAAAATTGAGAGTCCATAATTATGTTATCTAAATCTCCACCGAAGAGATTTCATTTATTTTATGTTTTGTGGAAGATATGGATGACTGTTCTATGATGACTATTCTTTGCATTTAATCCTTGCTTGAAATAATTCAATTTAAGAACATCATTAAGTTTTAAGGTTTCGTATGGTTACCAGAGGCTATTAGAATTTATTTTTGGTTAATTGGATCTATTTATACTCTGAATATGTTTATAATATCACTTGGATGTCTTCTTATATGTTTGGAACATTCTGAATGCCATATTGGGTTTAGGGTTGTCAAGTGGACTAGGGACAACATATGTTTTCCTAAACTCAATCAAATGTTGTTATGGAATTGATATGAATTCTTGATGATGAATCTATTATGTTCTTATGATTTTTATATATATGTTAGGGAACCTAAGTACACTAGGTGAGCGGCTCATAGTGCGGGGCCGGGGCCCTAAGTGGCTAGTACCAGGATAACCTACTATGAGTTATTTAATCAAGTGATAACCTAAATAAATGAATTGGGAATGGGAGATTATTGGAATGAGAAATTACACATTAATCAAGATTAATTGTGCCTCACCCATGCCTTTAGTGCTAGTAAAGACTAAGGATGGGAGTGGGAGAAGGTACCTATGCGTAGGTACAACTGAATGACCTTGTCTGTACGAGAGGCATTCGGTTCCGCATGTGCCTACTTGGGGGCCGGGGCCAAGAGTGGCTAGTACCAGGACAACCCAAGGGGTGAGGGCTATGCGATGACACTCACCTAGCTTGTAGCTTAGAGTCTCTATCAAATTTGATCATGCCTCTGGTATTCCTTGTGGTCTTCTTGTCTTTTCTTTTTTTGTTGTGACTTTGGGGAACTTTTATCACCACCTTAGGAATTTTCTAGTTGTTACCTCTTGTATGGGTCTTTGGTTCTATCTCCTAGCATGGGGGATTGGGCCTATTGGTTCCACGTGGTTGGGTGGTTAATATTTATATCGAGGTATTGTTCGTGATTCTCTGGATGATCCTAGCACATATTCCTTTTCAGATCTACAGTTGAAGATTTCTTATTGGATATTTTAATATGTTGAGATGTACTTATGTATTTGAATTCATGTAATTTTTAATCTCCTAAAAGGAGTCTTGTAGTATTGATGTAATCTCAATTCAAAGCAATGCATAAGGGAATGGGTAGTTCTAGGTAAAAGAAAGGGAAAATAATGTGGAATATTGGACATGTTACTAGCATTAAAAGAAAGTGTTTATGTTATTTCTCCTATCCTCTTATGTTGTCCATATGTAAAGGAAATAATCTTAAATATAGTTATATATAATGATGTATCACAAAAATAATGTATTCTCTCTTGATGAAAGGATCCAAAGAAATTATTGAGAAATGATAGGTTAGTGATTGGAATTATTAACAATGAATGGTTATGAAACAATGCAATAAAATAGTAAACTTGATTATAATGTTAATACTTGGTTCATGTTAATGAAATACCTAGGATAATGCCTACCTTAATGAATATTAATCTCTTACCTAAATTATTAGAGAAAAGTGATATAAAGGATAGTAGATGTAGATGAAATCAATATGAATTTATGGAATGAGTTGATAAAAGGAATAATGATGTTGGATGATTAACCTATGTTTAATAAAAGAAATAAGTTAGGGACATTTAACTTGGTGCATTAAAATGAATGTAGATCTTTTAAGCTCATGATTCTGTGAATATCTTATGCATGTAAATGGTTTATATGATGTTGCTTAGGTAGCGAGGTTAGGGAACCTAGGAGGACTTAAGTTGTATAAATCTTACATTCAAGTAGTAGAAAATTATTTCTTCTTTTAGAAATATGAAGTGTAATGATGAATATTATTCTAGTTCAAATAAATAAATTAATTAAAAAAAAATTCACTACTTTCTTTTTATAGAGGTTTTATGTCTTGTCCTCTTGGGTTGCCTGGCGGGGCGTTACATCTGGTATCAGAGCCCTAGGTTTCTACACTGGGAACTCTGGGACTCATAGCTCACCTATGCATAACCTTGAGTATCTTCACTTTGTCTCTTTTTGGATTATGTTGTTATGCTAAAACTTGAATCTTAGGAAACGAAGGCTACATTTCGTGTTCTCATGTTGTATTGTCTTACAAGGGCACACCTATTCCTCTATGATTGAGTTATATTCTAACAATTACTTATGTTTTTGCATAATGAGATCAATGATGTGTTAAGTGTATGTTTCCTATAATATTAATGGAATGGCGAAGAATTCTTGAGACTTGTGTTTGTTTTCTTGAAAGGTAATGGTATCCCTAGAAGGGTCAAAAGTTAAAGGATACTAAATGTTTTGAATCTTAATTATGGTCGTAGATAATATTACTCCCTGATCCTACCTATAATATAATGTTGTGCACTCTATCTTCTTACAAATACTTAGTTGAATTTTATCCTACTCAAGGTATCTTAGAAATAGATTTTTTTTTTATCCTTAAAAGAAAGAAATGATTGTGGTAGTATTTGATAGGATTAAAAGGGAAATAATTAAATTACATGGCTAATAATATATACCTAGGAAAGAAGTGAAAAAAATAAATAAATAAATAAGGAACAAATAATCTACTGTCATATGTATTTCTCTCTCTCTCTCTCTTCCCTCTTAAGAAATAAGTTTTGCATGACTAAAATTGTTTAGACAAGGCAATAATATATTAGGAAAATTTGTAAATACTCAATTAGGAAACCCTTGGGTGAAGGACCTATGTCCCCAAGATTTTATCATAGGCTATAATTCACATTTTCATTTAGGAAGAGGAATTTTTGTCCCTATCTTGGTAAGAAGTTATATCCTTTCTGCATATCTTATTAAATTGCACAAAAAGGATTTAAGATAACATAATCAAGAAATTCTAGGGAAGAGTATGTGCGATGATGGATTATCTGTACTAATGATAGAAGTGTTTTTATTAAATATATGTCTTGCAAAATGCCTAGTGAATAGTTAGGATCCTAGATGGGTATTTTGGAAACAAATTCATGTTTTATATACATTGTGATCAACACCATAGCAGTAAGAAATTAACAACATTAAGTGATTGAAAAACTATGAATAAGGAGTCGTTGTGGTAAATAAATGTTATAGAAATGTACCTTACTCAATTTCTACTTAGAACTGATGTTATCTCAAAATTTTAAAGTGTATGAGGGTAATGTTTCAAATAGGTAAAGGGTATAAATTATAGTTATGTACAGTAGTTAATGTTATTAATTTAGATGTTGTGGTTATAGTAGTAGGACTCGTATACTTCTTTCTCTCTTGATGGATCTATGATCATTATGAAATAAAAAATTTGAAATAACTCTTAAGTAAATGCTATATGGAAACCTCCTGACATGCAAATTAGCGAAAAGTGCATAGATAAATAGTAAGCTTTAAGAAGGGATCCCAACTTAATGAATAATAGTGCAATAAATTGTAAATTGTTTAGATCTCCTCTAGGGTGTGAATGTGTTTTTGGAAATCAAGCACTACAACTATTGTGAAAGATGACTTAGAATATGTATATTGTAAAATTTGTGTGTCCTATGTCATTGGAATTCTACTTAAAGCTTTGATGGAAAGGAATATTTCTTATAAAACTATGTGTTAATGAAGATGGTAAGTTTCAAGTATCTAGATTGTTTTATTTTCATGATTACAAAAGTAAATAAAAATTATTTGATGTATTCCCTTCATGATCATAACAAATATAAATGTTACATACCTCTCTATGTTTGGTATTCATAGCTTGTAAGGGACACAAATTTTGGACCCTATTTGTAATAAGGTCTCACAGGTTGTATTATGTAGGGTTAGATTATGTCTCAAAAGGGAAAATATATCATAAATTATTTCTTTCTTTTTATACTGGTTACCATAGATAGGAACTTTGATATTGTGAAAGGAAGTGATAATCTCAGTTAGTAAAACATGCAATTTCATAATATATTGATATTAGTGAGTAAACATGAATACCTTAGAGTTTCGACTTGATAACAATAATTTTTATGTAATTTCAAGTATCTTGTTAACAAACTTACTGCATAAAGTGATAGAATCACATAGTTAATTCTTTTTAAAAGTCATTACTAATTGAACTGAGTTAATCTACACTAAAGTTGTAATAAGATAGAATTTACCAAAACTCTTGATAGGAGAAGTATGTGTGCAGTCATTAAATGAGGTTCTAGAATAGTAATATTACAATTCTGTTAGCTAATGTGCAATATATAGTTCACCTTCCCGACTTCCAGGAGTAAGTCGAATCTTAGTGGGGGAAGATGTAATACCCCTCTAACCCTAATATAAGTTTTATGTTTTTGAAAGAATTAAGATCCTTCGATGTTTTCTTATAGCTTAAGTTGTACATGATACTTGTTTGATCTATTCCTATAGTTGTTGATAGTAATTTCATAAGCTAGTACTCAATGATTCTAATATCAGACATACTATCTAAAGGTATCACTTTTGTATGTATTTATCTCCATACCTACAAGACCTTTATGAACATAGTTAGGATGTTATATGATATGTACTTGATAGATATATATAAGTGGTTATTTATATTTTCTTCTATTAAGATTACTTTGGATGAATCTTGTATCTCACTTGATGATTTGATTATGTTGATTTATTATTAGTATTGATAAGAGACTAACACAATGCTTGAGACTCTAACCTTCATTATGATGATGCTACATGCTTTGAGTGTATATATATACATGATGTGTTTTCATGATTCAGGATGAAGTCGTAGTTACTCACATAGCTAAGGTCCACACGATGTATCGATCCTGGTCATCTGTCTGCAATGTTTTCTTTTATACGTATATCCGTGCATATGTATTTCTTCTTTGTGATGCAGGCTTGCAGGTACCGGGCATCGACTTCACCTGGCTTCACAGGTCTGAGCAAGCCCTCAAATCCTCGATGGTTATTGTTATGGAGATAGTACTAAGGCCCCTACATGAGTCTTCTTTTGTCATTATTCTAATTTGGAAATATTAGGGTTCCTTCTTTGTCAGTCAACCTTTGGGTCAAAAACCCAGATCCAACGCACCCGGTTGGGCATGGTTGTAGTTAGTGCCTTGTGGCCACTTGAATTCATTTGGTTGTATGATTTGTTTACTCATTTTATTTATTTCTCCTTCTTGGTATGATTCTTAGTTAATCTTTCTATGTTGTGTTTCAGGAGTTTGGCTTGACTTTCCTTGTTGACTTTGGTTGACCTTGTTTGATCTTATAGTTTTCTCAATATGTTTCATAGTTGATTTTTATGGCCTCTTTCGATGATTAGATTTATTTTGAGGCATGTGATTTTATTCTACCTCAGTGTTATATCCTATAGTAATTATAAATAGGTAATAATATTGTGATCTATTACTTCATAATCTTATAGATTATAGTGTTTGGTATTTGGCATGTATCTATATAAATATAAATATATATATATATATATATATATGGAAATATATATATGGGTGCACACATATATGTATTTATATATATATAATTTATATGTGATTATATGTTAATTATTGTAGATATTGTTGATGGTGTATATTTTGGAATTAATGTAAAGTATAATATTATTAATAATTAAATATTAAATAATGCGAGGTATATTATTCTCAATTGTTAATTATTAATAATGAGGATAGGTTATATATATAGATATTGATGTAATTAATGATGGCATATGCATATATGTTAGGATAATATTACATGTGTGTATGAATGAATACAAATAATCTTTTATTTTATATTTGAGTAATATAGTTGTATGATATTAAGTTATTTTATAATACCCTTTAGTTAAGAGTTAGTTGGGAATTGGTTACTTTTCTTCTCAACCTTTGGAAATCTATTTATATGCACTACTTTCTCATTTGAAGAGAGGGGATTTTGGGGCTGAAGCATTGAGGAGAGGATGGCCTTACTTTTCATGGAGATTTTGGAGAGAAAACTTGGAGATGTGAAGGAGAGTTTGTAAGCATATGTCTTTAAGAATTTTTGGCTATCTTTGCTTTTGGGAGAGAGACATTTTTGTGAGAATTTAAGTAGTTGAGAGAGGGATTCTTTGCTGTGGAATTATTTCTTTCTTTCATGGAGATTTCTGAAAGTGGATAGGGTTTGAAGGATGCATCTCAAGTTTGGATTTGTCTTCTCTTTTGTTTCCTTCTTCGATTCAACCTTCGTAGGACATGAGGTATGGATTGAATATTTTAGTTACTTGATGTATCTGATAGATTACAGATCTATTTATATATTATCATTATTTATTATATCTGTACTTTTCATTTGTATGGTTATTTTAAAATTTTGAGTTTTTGTTTGTAGGAATTCACATGTGTTTTCCTAGGGTTTTTAGCAACCCGTTTTTGGAGATCTGTTATTATAAAAATTTAAATTGCATCTATGGTTTTACTAAATTGATTTTCTGAAAGTAAAATTCACAGATCTCAAATGGGTATCTCTCTGATTTTATTTTTAGGGTCAAATTAATGCTTTATTTTTGACATTTTGGCAGACTATGCCTGTCCATTCTTGATTCCGAATTTTCTATCAAATGTATTCGTATGCTACAGGCTGATATGATTATATAAAAGTCTAAATTTGATATCAGAGATTCTCTTAAGTCTTATCTTTCATTTCCAATTGGTTTTGTAAATTTTAATTATGTTTTGTGAAAATTACAACCGTTTTAGTGAAGGCAGGTCTGACCCCTAACTAGAATTTTCTATTTTAAACCAGAAGTCATAACTTTCTTTCCCACCGTTGGATCTTCCTAAAAATAAAATTGAGAGTCCATAATTATGTTATCTAAATCTCCACCACAGGGATTTCCTTTATTTTATGTTTTGTAGAAGATATGGATGATTGTTCTATGATGACTATTCTTTGCATTTAATCCTTGCTTGAAATAATTCAATTTAAGAACATCATTAAGTTTTAAGGTTTCGTATGGTTACCAGAGGCTATTAGAATTTATTTTTGGTTAATTGGATCTATTTATACTCTGAATATGTTTATAATATCACTTTGATGTCTTCTTATATGTTTGGAACATTCTGAATGCCATATTGGGTTTAGGGTTGTCAAGTGGACTAGGGACAACATATGTTTTCCTAAACTCAATCAAATGTTGTTATGGAATTGATATGAATTCTTGATGATGAATCTATTATGTTCTTATGATTTTTATATGTATGTTAGGGAACCTAAGTACACTAGGTGAGTGGCTCATAGTGAGGGGCCGGGGCCCTAAGTGGCTAGTACCAGGATAACTTACTATGAGTTATTTAATCAAGTGATAACCTAAATAAATGAATTGGGAATGGGAGATTATTGGAATGGGAAATTACATATTAATCAAGATTAATTGTGCCTCACCCATGCCTTTAGTGCTAGTAAAGACTAAGGATGGGAGTGGAAGAAGGTACCTATGCGTAGGTACAACTGAATGACCTTGTCTGTACGAGAGGCATTCAGTTCTGCATGTGCTTACTTGGGGGCCGGGGCCAAGAGTGGCTAGTACCAGGACAACCCAAGGGGTGAGGGCTATGCGATGACACTCACCTAGCTTGTAGCTTAGAGTCTCTATCAAATTTGATCATGCCTCTGGTATTCCTTGTGGTCTTCTTGTCTTTTCTTTTTTTGTTGTGACTTTGGGGAACTTTTATCACCACCTTAGGAATTTTCTAGTTGTTACCTCTTGTATGGGCCTTTGGTTCTATCTCCTAGCACAGGGGAGTGGGCCTATTGGTTCTACGTGGTTGGGTGGTTAATATTTATATCGAGGTATTGTTCGTGATTCTCTGGATGATCCTAGCACATATTCCTTTCCAGATCTACAGTTGAAGATTTCTTATTGGATATTTTAATATGTTGAGATGTACTTATGTATTTGAATTCATGTAATTTTTAAGCTCCTAAAAGGAATCTTGTAGTATTGATGTAATCTCAATTCAAAGCAATGCATAAGGGAATGGGTAGTTCTAGGTAAAAGAAAGGGAAAATAATGTGGAATATTGGACATGTTACTAGCATTAAAAGAAAGTGTTTATGTTATTTCTCCTATCCTCTTATGTTGTCCATATGTAAAGGAAATAATCTTAAATATAGTTATATATAATGATGTATCACAAAAATAATGTATTCTCTCTTGATGAAAGGATCCAAGAAAATTATTGAGAAATGATAGGTTAGTGATTGGAATTATTAACAATGAATGGTTATGAAACAATGCAATAAAATAGTAACTTGATTATAATGTTAATACTTGGTTCATGTAAATGAAATACCTAGGATAATGCCTACCTTAATGAATATTAATCTCTTACCTAAATTATTAGAGAAAAGTGATATAAAGGATAGTAGATGTAGATGAAATCAATATGAATTTATGGAATGAGTTGATAAAAGGAATAATGATGTTGGATGATTAACCTATGTTTAATAAAAGAAATAAGTTAGGGACATTTAACTTGGTGCATTAAAATGAATGTAGATCTTTTAAGCTCATGATTCCGTGAATATCTTATGCATGTAAATGGTTTATATGATGTTGCTTAGGTAGCGACGTTAGGGAACCCAGGAGGACTTAAGTTGTATAAATCTTACATTCAAGTAGTAGAAAATTATTTCTTCTTTTAGAAATATGAAGTGTAATGATGAATATTATTCTAGTTCAAATAAATAAATAAATTAAAAAAAAATTCACTACTTTCTTTTTATAGAGGTTTTATGTCTTGTCCTCTTGGGTTGCCTGGCGGGGCGTTACAGTATGTCGACATTAGATCTGCCCAAAAATAAAGCTGCAAGAGAAAAATAAAGTGGATTTGCATTAAAAAATGTGAGATGATCTTTCCACAATGTCTCAGTTAGATGTAGCAGAATATAGTCTTTGATGTTGTAATAGTAGACCGACACCATCTCTATCTTTTCATCAAAACAAGAACAAATCTGTTAAATATTCTTTCACAGAAAAATTGCTTGAGAAAGCAGAAACCCCACACTGCAACTTCCTCATATCTTATTTTCCACAAGAATGGTAAACCATTTATGAAATATCTCTAAATCAATTCTTCCCCATAAACTCTTTCCACCATGCCACTCTTCTCCCTAGTCTCTAATGACAATTCAACTTGCGACCTGTATGCTCAACATCAAATTGAAAAGTTTGATGTGAAGGAGTTGCTCAAAACATTATTGTAGAACTCATTTCTTCATATGAACTTTGCTAATCGACATCACATATTCTCTAACAAATCTATGCTTCCATACCTTTGTGGGCACTGTGAATACAAGATGAGGGCCTTGATAAAGAAACCAAAATATTAGGAGGTTCTTAAATTAAAACCACAACAAATCCAAACCATTGAGCATTAAGTTGTCTCCAAACATACCAAATGATGCTGCCATATCAAATATGAAGAGTCTTACCCATAAAATTTTCTTTCTATTCCAAGCCCTCAAATATGTAAGGTCACCTCCATTGCTTCCATGAATGCAACATTAGGCTGTGAAAAGAAAGCTAAAATGTTAGGAGGTTTCTAGATTAAAATGGAGAAGAAACCCAAACCCTCAAGCATTTAATTGTAGTCTGTATATGTGCCAAAGGGACACTCACATTTCAATCCTGAGTACTCAATGACACTCACATGAAATTTTCAAGTGGTTCCAAGAGTTGATGTGTAATATTTATAGCCACAAAAGATTAACACACAATTTCAACCAAAAAGTAAGCATCAATCTGAATAGTAAATAACCATATTCTTCCATGTGCATCTAACCTATTGGTTTATAAGTAACCAATGCATGAAAATAAACTCACACCACACACCATATAAATATGTGCAGCTATGGCACTTCTTTAATTATTGACAATGCATCAACAACTAAATTAATGGTGTTCCTCTCCCATATTGCCAAGGGGGTAGATGATTTCTCTCCACCACTGTTCTCCTTGCCTAACATCTACTCTCACAATACGCTAAATAAGGGAAGGTATCACCTTGCATGAATATGGTGTGTGCTTAGAGGCTTGGAGCTTAGACCTACTCACTATAAGTGCTTTCAATCACTCATATCTACTCAACTATCCAGGCCACAAATAATTAATGCAGGGCTTCTACCATGTGGAAATGGCATCAATACAATGGTTGCATTTAATATATTAGCTCAGTTACTCTCAGTTGTACATATGTCTCACAATTATTCATTCGGCATTGGTCATCAGATAAAGACAAATGGACTAAAGAATAAGATAATTTCTATGACATTGACTCTAAGGGTTCAATCATTTGTTCAGTCCTTACAACATTTGTGCTGTAGTACTACTATTGTTACTAAACCATATAGATTTGGAAGAACCTATGCTAGAGTGATATTTTGGAGCAAAATGATGACATGTGAAGTTTGGATGTATTATTTGATAGTTTCTAGCCATGGAGTGCAAGAGTACTTTCAAGTAATGAGTGCTTTTGGAAGGTCTTTCAGTGGATTGACTATGAGCTAGTTTTATAAGGATACAACAAAGGATGAGTACATATATTGCTAGTAGGTGTGATGCTGCATGCTTGTAATCACACTCTATACAGCCAATCCCTCATTTCAATGTATGGTATAGTGTAGGTGTTAGCAAGTTGAGTAGTACTACAGTGGTTTTAGATTCCTCTATCCATCATGGGTAAGGTTGTCCTTGATCATGGTTGTTAATGTATTTCATATGTTTGTAGTGTTATTTTATTTGCATCAACTTGTTTTTTAAGTGGTTGCATTTATGTAGATGAGCATGGTTATGTGGAAATGTGTTTATGAGGAACTCTAGTTCTCATTGTTCTGAGTGTTTGGGGTCGAGCAGGCTACTTGATATTTGAAACTTGTCATTAGAGTACAGAAAGAGAGTGGCTCAGTGGAAGAATAAGGTCTAATATGATTGAGAAAGTAATTAGACTATGGATGTAAGTATCTGAGGGAGAAGGGTGGTGGTGGGTGTAGTGCCTAAAATGATATCTTCATTATGTGTTTTGTGGCTAACCATACATGAGTTGCATCATCCATCACAATTAGGAGTGCAAGATGTGCTGTGTGGATGGAGTTGAGTTACTAAGTGGAAATGGAATTGAGTTGTAAGGAGATGAGTCATTATGAAGATGTTAGATGGTTATTGCTGGTCATCTTGTAGAATGTGCATATTTATAGATTTTGCTAGTATAGGGTTTAATTACATGTCAAAGAGCTTCCCTTATAATTTGAAGAATAATTCCACTATGCACACCATTCCATTTTGTTTTGTCTCAAAAGAAACAAATTAAAACACTAGAAAATTTAAAGACTAGGTATGCTTTCATAATGGCTTAACTATTAACATTCCCTATCGACACAGTTTTTCAATGGCCCTGCCACTAGTAATCCATGCCCCTATTAAAAGGCATTTCAATGACTCAAATTTGATGTTAATATTTGACCATGTACAAGGTTTTCTGGCTTCAACTGGCACTCATTATAATCAACACAATGGCCTTTGTAGATTCTCACCAAGGGGAAATATCAGTGCCTCTGCTGACTGTCAGGAAGGGGAAAATACCAGTGCGGTAGGTACACCCTTCCTTTTGTAATGTTTTTTCCATCAAAACATCTATCATAAACTTAATTATGTCATTCTTCGTAGAACTCTTATCTTTTATGTAGATGGCCAATTCCTGGTTTACTTACAACCATGGTGCACTCTGGTTTTTACTTGGAAATAGCTATTGTGTTGTAAGGATTTGACTAGAAATAGCAATTGGATAGTGAGAAAAAACATACAATTTCTTTTAAATTTTTTATTTCACTTGATTATAATGAGAGATATCTGATATTTGAATTTTGACATGGTAGAGGTTTGGTTTTCAAGCTTTTTGGGGAATGGTGTTTTTTACTACTATGTAGACTAATTTCTATACAATCTCAAAAGTGGTCATTGATCGCTCTTTGGAATATGTATTTATATGTTTTATTTAGGGATAAAGATAACTTGTTGCGGCCTCAATTCTATATTCTTCTACCTTTTTTTCTTGCAATGTGTTTCCTTCTTTTCATATTTGTCATAGTTACTTATGAATTCAACATTCACTATATTTGAAATCTACCTCGGACCTGCAGTTTTGGTCTGATTGTTTCTTGATTTTAAATGATGCCACTCTGTTAATTTTCTTTATCAATATATAAATATTTCAGGCCAAAATTTTAGATTCCTGCAATCTAATATGTTCCCTAAAAGAGAGGTTAGATTCCTGTAGTCTAAGCTTGATGTTGGCTTGCATATGTATCTTATTTTTGTAAATATATAAAGAATGATTTGCATAATGCATCCACATTTTCCACTTTTCCCTTAAAGTCCATGATCTCTGTCCCAACTAACCAATTCTATTTTTAGTCCATACCAAGTTATTATTGGACCTTGGAGGTCAACTAATCTTTTTCGTGCTTTCATGACATACTCTTTTATTTTTTATTTATTTTGTATTTTGGAAGATTTTACATCCTTTATTATATCAGGATGTTTCCCTCTAAAGAGCTTGATTTCTAATAAACTCATTAATGGAATATATTCTCTAGCTTACATAGGTGTCATCGAGTATTGAACATGTGTGAAAAAGGCATTGGAGACCTGTCTTTAGGTTTAGTTTGCTATTGAAAAACCTCAATCAACTATCACCATAACTAACATAATTACAATAAAGTGTTGAACTATTATGTAATTATAGATATGTAACTGTGTTTGATGACTTATATGGATGGTGAGTCTTGCAAAATTCTTTCCTCAGCTATTCTGTTCTATTTTGATTCTCTGCTCATGTTCTTAGTTCTTAATTACTCATTATACTTGAAATTTTGATAAAACACTTCCAATATTTTCAAAAATTTCATACAGAAATCATTGTGTTGTATTCAGTCAATGTTCTTAAAAGAACATTTCCCTTATCAGCATTCTTAGAGATACATTTCCCTTAAAATACAATATGGCAAAATGAAAAGGTTTACCTTAAAATTGTTCTTGTGGCTAAAATATTCTCATACAATAACATATATGGAAATCATCCTATTCTGTATGCTTTGATTTGGAATAGTTTTAAAGATATAACTATAAATCCAAAATTCCTTTTAAAAGTTAGTCTAATAAAAAATTGAATATAATACCCTAAATTTCATATATAATAAGGTACTGAATCTCATAAATCACTTATGCTATAAGATACTGAATTTCATTGAATGCACATGAATCTTTTGACATAAAGTGCTTCTCTCTCTAATGTGTGTGTAATACCCCAAAAATGGGCTATAGGTTCATTAACATCCTACATCTTCAATTCGAATGAAATTGACATCAAAGTCCTAACCTAAAGCACATCTTCACATTATCGAATCCTAATTGATTTTATCCTAAATTCTGCATCGGAGAATATTCCTAGCAATATTCCTTTTTATCCTAATTATCTTTAATTTAATAATTATTTGGTGATAAATCTTATTTATCCTAAAGTTTGATTAATTGAATATTCTAAATATTTAATTAATCAAATTTAATACTTCCACTTAATTATTTAATTAAATTTAATTCTATTTATTCCTACATTGTATTATTTAATTTTGACAATAAATCTAAAATCTCATGACTAATTGATTAAATTCTCATTTAATTAATTAATGTCAGTTGTCAATTTTTAATAATATAGTTTTTGAATAAAAGTTTGATTTAATAATTGATTAACCCATAAATCAATTGTTTTAATCCAAAAATCAGTTAAGTTGAGAATAAATCACTTTATTTTAAAATTAATTTATAATTAAATCACACACAATCAGAAAAGTAGTCAACTAGAAATTGACAATCAATTTTAAAATTGAAACTCAACATCTGATGATGAGTTGAAATTTGATCTAAAACTCTATTTTGAATTAAAATTTGTTTTTGCATGATTTTGTGAGTTAATTATCTTCGATTTCCTGATAACTCAAAAATCAACCCAAGTTTATCAAGAGTGATTTATGGCTTTTCTCCTGCATCCTCAAAGCCTTGGATTTCTATAAAATCAAGGCTCAACTCTTCATAATTATCAACACTCAAATTTGCACAATTACTCTAACGAATTGGCGATTAAAGGATTAAACACTTGCGACAAGTGATTTGTGAGATCTTTCATTGTTGATCATAGTTTTGCATATTTTTTGTTCATAGAAGTCATATTCATTCACATCATTCTTAGATTAAATTTGCATTCAATTTCATTCATCTAGCTTAAATTCATACAGTTTTTCATATTATTGCATAGAAAATACAAAAAAAATAGACTAATCGGCATTCATAAGTTTTTCATTCTTTTGCATTCAAATCCTTTGTTTAGGTGTTGCATTGTCACTGATCTCGATTTCAATATGAGAACATCATACTCACACCTACTAGAAGGTAGTAAATCACCTGGTTAGCATAGTTTCATTTACTTGCAGATTTTGATTTCACTAACCTCTAATATTTTACTAAAGTGTTGTGTCCGCAGCTAGGTACAAAATTCACACTCATTTCTGGTGCCCACTATTGGGCCCTGAAACAGGTTTCCATTTCTTCTATTTCAATTTCTATCTATTTTCTATCATTTTCTGGTCAATCTTGTGATTTTATTCTCTGTCCGTACATTTTTCATACAACTTTTGTCAGAAAGTCATACCAAATGCTATAGGTTGTCATATGACATTTGAGAATTTTGAGGCTCATTTCAACAACTGTAGATTATTGTTTGAGAGTTACATTATAAATTGGCAAGACACCCACTATCTTACGAGTTTCCAGACTATCATCTGGGAGGTAACCCACTATCGTACGAGTTTTGGTACTAGGATTCAATTGTCATTTCATAATTTTTGGTAGTTTTTTATATTTGACTTTTAAATTTGGACTAACAGCTAACCCTAACAATTGAGATATTCTATTTCTGATTGATATTTACTGAGGCTGATTGTGAAAAGCACAACTAAATTACTAAAATAGGTAAAATCTACTAAGCGCATTGCGAGGAATTCAGGTATTCTACTGTGATATGATAACACTTCAATTTGGACATAAAAAAAACTCTCACATGTCAAGCTTTTGTGATTTTTCTAGCTTTCATATCACATACTTCATTTTGGGCTATAAAATGAACATAAATTTGCTTTCTGCATATCTGTTACACATAGTAAATAGGCCCTATGAACACTATTTATGGATGATCTCGAGAGAGTGGGCTTCTTTCACTTGTTCACACATGTTAAGCTCTTCTTGACGAAGGATCCCCTTGTAGGTAGGGAAGCTACTAATATTGTCTTGCGTTCTACTAGATTTTTGAGTCTTCAACTTTTGATCGATACATTCTCTCTCCGGAGAGGTTGATAGATCATAAGCGGTTGACATCATAGATCTTTGTGAGATAATTTTAGTCTTAGCATGTTAGATTATCTTCTTTGTTTTGGTGAAGTGAAGAGGCTAGGGGATTATGCTCTACTTCTTTTTTGGATAGTATCAGAAACCCATATCCTTGAATCTGATCTAGTCCCCCTATGGTATCTTTTGTGAGTCACCTTTAGAGAGGGTTAACCATAGTGGAAATTCCCTTAATTGGGTCAACCATGTGGATGGAACCTCAAGTGGTAATAGCCATTTCGTTGTGGTAGTAGCAATCGCTATATAAATGTCCTTGTGGAGGAAATCTTCATAAGTGTGGTCTCTTGTTGGGCTATCAGATCTCCCTAGCAGATCTTGATTGATTAAATTCTTGGACTGTGTCAAAACCTCAATGTGCTTGGATTGGAGTTTTCCCTCTTGAAATCATAAAAGGTGCAGAGTCAGACCATTACTACAAACCCTAGTGAGGCCAAATTTTTCATTTTCTAGGAATATGTGCGTTATTGAAAAACATTTTGGAACATACACAAATAGCACTCCTAGGGATTAGCACAATAAGTCATGATTTCTTGTTCATGTGCAAGGTTGCTTTTTCCCTTGTTCATTGTTTTCAGATGATTGCCTTCTTCCCTTGCTTTTTATTTTGTGTGTTTGATATCTACTTGGTTATTTGAGATGAACTATTACACATAGATCTTCAAAACTAGATAGAAAACTTTGTCAACAATCTAAAACTGAAAGCCTAAAAATTGTAAAATCTAAAGCAAAATTCCTCTCTAGAGTCAAAAGTTGTCCCCCAGTCTCAGATTGTCATATGAGTCTTGAGAAAAAGTCATTTCATAACTCCTGTATTATCTTACAGGAGCTAGTACTGTGTTGTACGAGTGTTGTCACCAGAAATCAAAAGAACATTATCCCTAGTAGCAATTATCGTACAAGTCTTGTCAATTGTCATTTGGGAGCATACCTAGTGTCATACGAGTCTTCAAAAAATCATTTGACAATTTTCAAAAAGTGGTTAGAGATTGGTCAAATTTGTCAGGAATCCAATTTTTACAGCCTATTTTCAAATTCTGTCAAAACATTCACTGTGTCAGGAACATAGTATAAACTAGAAAAAATTCAATCATTCTCCTAAAGTGGTCTCTTGAGTCTGATTTATCCTTTTGATTTATCGATTTGAGTCTTTTTCATCTTGTGTCAAAACCTTGTCAAAATTGTCTTCAAAATTCAGTCCTCCTACTAAATGGCTAGGTGTTATGAGCTCGTGCCGACCATCTTTTGGGCATCTACCCATACTACTATGGCATATTATCCTTCATTTACATCTTATCTATTCTTCAATCAATCCAATCTTGACAAGGTTGCATCATTCAATCTTCTTGAATCAAGTCATTCTTCAGTTTTCTTCATCTTGCTCTTTTGCTTCACCCAAGGTTAATGGTGGAAACTTGAGCTTCCTCACACAAGAAATTTGGAGAAACATCTCATACCTTACCTTTGTCTACTCACATGGGTCCAACTCTCAATAAACTCTACAATTTAGGTCTTTACAAAGATGACGGTCTTGGCAATTTTTGATTAAAAACTAGTTACATACCCCCTCCATCAACTCATGGAGGTAATCAGAAAACTCCACCTTAATCTATCCCATGGAGTCCTAAAACTCCTAACATGTCTCATAGAGGAACACATCACAAGTCTCAAGGACCTCACTCTCAACATGGTATGGATCAAGAACCCACACCTTCTGAAATTACTCGATATCAAAATGATAATGATTTCAAGAAAATGATGAGGCATTTCTTGAAAGAAGATAGAGAGGCATACTTTCTAGAGTTAGCTCATCAAGGAGCTAAACTTCCTCCAAACTTTAATATTGAAAATATCATCACGGATGAGGAAGAAACCCCTATCACTGCTATGATGAAACAGATGCATGCCATGCAAGTCAAAATTAACAAACTTGAAAAAGAAAAGGAACCTAAGGAGTTCTCCATGGAAGCTCTATGCCCTTTTCCATTTGATAAAGACTTGTACATGCCACCATTCCCAAAAAGAGTGGAGATGCCTAAATATGATAAGTATGATGGACACTTGAATCCTCAAGATCACGTTAGAGAATTCTATACTCAATCTATGGAGTTCATGCACAAACCCACCTACTTAATGCATCTTTTCCCTCGATCTCTGGGAGGGTAAGCTATTCATTGGATCTCAAAAATGCCTCCAACTATCAAAAATTTTGAGGATTTAATCAAACTATTCTATCAAAAATACTCATACAACATTCAACATCCGGTCACCATGATCGACATCTGCAATCTGAAATAGAACTTAGGAGAACCATTCCTCACTTTTCTCAAAAGAGGGAGGAAGAATTTTTCTCTATATGTTAGACCCATTCCAAAAATTGAGAAGCTAGAAATCTTCATCAACAATCTTGTACCAAAACTTAACTAGCATTTGTAAATGCAAAATCATACATCCTTTGATAAGATGGTAGAAAATGCAATCAAAATTGAGAAAGTACTTGTGAAAAAAGGAGACATATCACTTCAAAAGGACAAGTATGAATCTGGATCTAGTTCTAAAGACAAAAGAAAAAACTAGAACAAGAATAAAGGCATTGTCATAGACGGTGTTGTTGATAATATTTGTGCCCCATCTAAGGCACCCACTTTCAATATCACTATTGGCACCCAAGCCATCAAAGCTTCTAAGGATAAAATAATAGAATATAATAAGAAGCCATATACTTACAAACCTTGGGCTATGGATCCTAACCACAAATTCACTCCTCTTGGAGAGTCCTAGGAATCTGCCATGAAAAATCTATTGGCTAACAACCTCATTTACTTTCCTGAGATAAAAGTCTTTGATCCTGAACCTAAACCAATGGTGGAGAGAGAATGATTTCTGTGACTTCCATCGCAATATGAGTCATAAAACTAATAACTACATTCGCTTGAAGCATATCATACAAGACAAAATTGATAATGGAGAAATCACGATTGACAATCATAAGAGCAATAATGATCATACAACATTCATGAAACCATTTCCAAAACATGATAAAGAAGATTCTTCTTCTCAGCCTAATATGGGTGCTAAAGTTAATTATGCCTACTCTGGAAATAATGTTGTTATCAATATGGTTGAACCATGTCTATCTGAGTGTTGCAATGTCATCACAATTGTAAGAAGAGATAGAGAAAATCAATCAACAAATGCAGTTACTCGATCACAAGCTCAGGCACATCTGCAAGGACAAATCCTAGATTCACCCAATGTCCCTAAGATGCCTTTCAATCTTTCATCGACTTCTAAATAGAAGGCTACATCTAAATATTCAAATCCTAAAGACACGAGGCCTACTTCATATAGTATTGTCCAACAAATCCAACATACAAATGCTAAAATCTCCATGTTTGAGTTGCTTCAGATATCTCCATCTCATAGAGCCATTCTAGATAAAGCTTTGCTCAGATCTAATGTTCCTAACAACCTTGATTTAGAAAGATTCCAGGCTATGGTTGGTCATCTAACATCTCCACAGTATATCTCCTTTTCAGAGGAGGATGATAATTCCTTGAGTCATCTGCATAACCAGCCCTTGCATATTGAGGTCTTAATCCAAAACCATTGTGTCAAACATGTGTTGATAGATGGAGGCCCCAGTCTCAAAATTTGTTCTTATAACATGATTACACAATTGGGATTATCTGTAGCTGCCATTGATCCTAAAAAGAAAATAACTATCAAGCCATATGATGAAGAAGAAAGATCTTCCAAAGGAACAATTGTCTTGCCTATCAAAATAGGTCCAGTCATCAAAGATACTACATTTCAAGTTCTTGATATACCTTTGCCTTACAATATTCTTGTAGGAAGACCCTAAATACATGAAATGAGAGCTATTCCTTCCACATACCATCAATGTGTAAAATTTCCTTATGAAGGATTAGAGGTGACAATTCCAACTGACCTATACACAACTTTCAATGCTTTGAAATAAAGTGTTGATAAACTTGTTCCTAATAATAGAGAATCTTCCACTAAGCAGAAAGACATTGCTTCAACATCCAAAATGGAAGACATTTCTAAAGAGGTTAAAATCAAAGACAATGGCATGGGAGAATACACAATGGAACCTACTTTCTCTCTCACATCTCTCTCATTGTCCCCTAAATCTTATGAACAACCATCTGACAAAGTGAAACCTACAGTTAGAGAGTCCCAGGTCATATTCAATGGAAGCTTTGTCATAGAACAAGTATCTAAGAAAAAGTTTGAGGAAGATGAAGTCATACTTGCATGGCTATACAAGGATGAACCTCAATCCCAGTCAATCCAGAAATGTGACTCCACTTCAAGTAAAATTCCTTAGAAGTCATATGAACTAGGGGACAAATTGATCACAAAGATGGGATATACTAGAAAAGGACCTTTGGGATTACAAGGTAAAGGTCTTCTATCACCTCTTGACCATCATGATCGAACCAACAAGAATACAACTAGTCTAGGATATAAGAAGAAGTCTTTCTATCTTTGCAAGAACTCCCCACATGTCTTAGAACAGATTGAGCCATCCATGAAAAATCAACTAAAGGAAGAAACAACTAAACAATCTGATAGTGATGATTCTGACACCACCACTAAGGAGCTCAATCCTTCTAAGCGCTTGCATAATGAAATTAAAGACCTTCTTGAAGATAAAGATGATTAGTAAAGAGAATCAATGTAGTAGAAACACAAGAACCTACTATAGAACAAGAGACAGTTGCACCACAAGAATCAACTGATCTCAAAGGCAGCCACAGACAAAGAAGAAGGTGGTAGTTATTCTAAAATAGATTCCCATGGATATGAATTCAAATCAGAATATGAGGGTAACCCTTAAGTCTAGAGAGAAATAATGAACTTAGTGAGTCCGATCCACCGATGGATGAAGTGGACTCCCATGATGACATTGAGCCTATTCATGAATTGAACATCTTAAGTTGTACTATCACCTTCAATCTCAAGAATTAGGTTTGACCAATGATGACAGATCCATATCTGTAAACACTATTTCCCAATCTTTCACCACTTTGACTATCCAACATCCTGAACTTCTTGATGAAACTTCCACAAATCTGAACCAAGGTATCTATACTTTTCCAAATGACTACGCCCTTGCTTGCTATCTCAATGCAGTTGAGCCTATGAGGACTTCCATCAGTGAACCAAGCATTAGCATGATGGAGTTGGACATCGAGTATCTTAGTCAAAAGAATAAAAGTAAAAAGAAAAAGAAAAGGAGTTCTGAGGGTGAAAACCACTTTGTGGCAATCTCAGAACCTACAAAAGTAAAAATAAAAGATATATCCGAAGGTGAAAAACTCTCTGAGGTGCCTAAGGATGAGATATTTGATGTCCTTTTGAGTCATTTATAGGATAGATCTCTAGTTCTAATTGAGCCCACTCAATCCATCAACTTGGGAGCAACAGAAGAACCACAGTTGATCCATGTAGCATAATCCTTATCAAAAGAAGAAAAGATAAAATTTACTACATTCATAATAGAAAAGAAGATCAAATTTGCATGGAAATATTCAGATATGCTAGGGTTGGATCTTGATCTTATAATGCACCATTTATCTATAGCTCCAAAGGTCAAACATGTTAAATCTAAATTAGAGAAACTACTAAAAGTTGGATTTATCTGTGTTATTGACTATACTGAATGGATCTCTAATATTGTACCTATTTCTAAACCAGATAAATCAATCAGAGTGTGCACAGATTTTAGAGATGTAAACAAAGCATGCCCTAAGGATGATTTTCCATTACCTAATATTGATATGATAGTGGACATGACTGCGGGCTTTGAGATGTATTCTTTAATGGATGGTTTTTCTGGATATAATGAAATAAAAATTACTCCAGAAGATCAAGAGAAAACTACCTTCACATGTGCATGGGGTACCTTTTTTTGGAATGTCATGCCATTTGGACTTAAGAATGCTGGTGCTACATATCAAAGAGCTATAACATCTATCTTTCATGACATGATGCATCACACTATGGAGGATTATGTTGATGATACTTTAGCAAAATCTATGATAAGATTTGAACATTTAAATGACTTAAGCAAAATATTAGATAGAATGGAGAAGTTTAGTCTAAGACTAAACCCTAAGAAGTGTGCTTTTCATGTCACTTCTGGAAATTTCTTAGGATACATTTTTTCAAAGAAAGGTATTGAAGTAGATCCAGCTAAAGTAAAAGCTATCATGGAGATGCAACCTCCCAAGAATATAGTCAAATGAGAACATTACAAGGGAGAGTACAATCTATTAGACACTTCATATCTCAGCTAGCAGATATATCACAACCTTTCACAAAGACATTACATAAAGGTGTGACCTTTGTATGGAATGAGGAATGTGAAAAGAAATTTAATCATATCAAGAAATATCTATCAAATCCTCCTTTTTTGATGCCTCCTATACAAGGGAAGACATTGATCTTATATGTCTCCACCACAAATACATCACTGGGGGCATTACTAGCATAGCATGATGAGAACAAGAAGGAGAGAGCTATATACTATATAAGTAGAACATTGGTTGTATACGAAAAGAACTATTCCATGATCAAGAAAGCTTTTCTAGCTATGATCTTTGCATCATAAAAACTGAGACACTACATGTTAGCTCATACCACATGTCTGGTAGCTAAGATTGATCCATTAAAGTACCTACTAAGCAAAGCTGCCCTCATAGGTAGACTAGCTAAATGGATGATTCTATTAAGTGAATTTGACATTGAATATGTTGAAAGAAAAGCTATCAAAGGATAGGTAATTTTTGATCAATTGGCCGATGCACCTTTGTTTGATGATACACCAATGCAAATGGAATTCCCAGATTCCTCTATCATGAATCTTTCTTCTAGAGCATGGAAATTATTCTTTGATGGCTCCTATACATAGAATGGGTTTGGAGCAGGCATGTTGTTCATCACTGGGTAAGTGCACAAAGATGGGGGACCAAAAAGGGGGTATAATTTGCCACTTTTTTCCTGAAATCAGCAAACTCTAAATTTCAACAAGAAATTGAAGTTAGTTAGACTCAAAATTTTGAGATGTGACAAAAACAAGAGTTGTAATACTCTGAATCTAGTTCCTAAACTCCTAACTTATTTTGAAAATGGTGCAGATTAAGGCCCTCAAAAAGGGGGAGCACAAAAAGTGGTCCTATTTTTTGTCCAAAAACATAACATAGCGTCTAGTGTGCTCCCCCTAAAATGTTAACTTTTTTTTTGAATTTTTTTAATCACTCTAGTGAGAAGTTAGCTAACACCATGTAGTTTATCCTAGATTTTTTTGGTAATTTTTTTATGAACGTATAATTTTTTATGAATTTACGAAGTGCACACATCCTGAAAACATGAAATTTCTATGTGCTCCCCCTAGAAATCATTTAAAACTAATCAAAAATTAAATTTTTTTTTTTTTAAGTGTGTAGAATGGAGTCTAGTTTCTAAAAGTGTAACTTATTACAAAATTCGATGAACGAGCCAAAATCTATGCCCAAAATACTGCATGTTGGTTTTTTACAAAAAATGGACATACACACAAAAGAAATTAGAGTTGAAAAACTATTGTCATATTTTTGACACATTTTGAAAGCCTAATTACTAGATGAGCTACAATAACCTAGTTTGTGTTATTAGGTGATCTGAATTAAATTTGTGTTCATTTCATTGTAATACATGGAAAAGAAAAGGAAATGAATAGCCTCTGTATCTACACACACATCTACCTGTATCATTTTGTACTAAGCAGAAAGTAAAGGAGTTGAAAAGAAAGAACATCTATCTAGGCTCACACAGGCCGTGAGCATAGCCTTTACCAGAAATAAATGAATGAGTGTAAATATACATTTAAATTAAGAGGTGGTATTGGGGTACCAAACATTGCCTGGTAATGAGATGTTGATGCTTCTGTGTGCCCAGCGTGCTCTCGTGATCCAGAACCTGCAAAAGAAGAAGGGGATTTGGGTTAGATCTAATGGATCTAAGAAATGGCTGATATCAAAATACAGTAATGCATATACACACTCAGCCATGCACCTCTAACAAAGGCTGTGCTTAGGGCATGTGCATGAGAATCATCCAAAGAACCAAAAGAGGCACCATGTTTTCAATGATGTGTTTGTTTCATGTGCAGATAAAGGGAAGCTGATCCAACAAAGAGTTCCATGCATGATCTAGGTCCTTGATGTGGGTAATGATAGAATAATTTCATCATACTTTATCTGTTACCCCCCTCAAGGGCCAAGAGCACACACTATGTGTACATATAGAGGGACATTCAAATGGTCAAGCATCAAGTCAATAAAAGAGAAACAGAAGGTTACATGGCACCTGGTTATGGAGCAAAGCTAGTTACAGAGTACATGGGTCTATGGATCAAACAAGGCACTCTGCTTCATAGGTGTTCATAGGGCATTCATCATCAGCATGAACAAGGTACATAAAATCCACATGTTCAAAGAGGTAATACAGATGATGCTTAGAGATAAACTCAATGTATTGCATTTAGGGATTACATATGTTTCAGAATCTGCATTCTATAATGGTACTATAGTATGAATATGATAAATTTGCATTATGAGATAAAGGCCAAAAGGGCCACAGTGATACAGTGATGGCATATTATCAGAATGATAGAAATCAATAGGGCATGATGAATAATGATAGTACAAGTCATGGCAAGCTTTGGATCCATTCAATGCTCCAATATCAGTAGTGAAGATCAAATATTGTAATGCTATAACAAACATCAATAATAGTGATGCCATGAATAGTATCAAGAAGAGATGAATCAGGGCACATAGGTGAGGGTACCAACATTGATTGCATTATAGAGTATCTTTCTTGTCATACAAAAGGTACAATCTGTATTGCTAGAGTATCCAATATTCAGGCATACAATGGAGATGGCATTCATGCAGTGGAAAAATGAGCAAATGGTTAATAAATTAATAGTGTCCCTATTTCTTTTCTACATGGCACATCTTATGAGGAGGTAGGCTCAGGTCTTTGAGACACCTATATGTGTGAAGGAAAACAATAATAGACCACAGTGCTTTCAAAGCACCTCATATCTGATGGAAGCAAACAGTGATTATAGCATGGTGCCCTCGGGTTCAACTCAAGTGAAGATGCTAAGATCAAAAGAGAATGCAGAGATAATGAATATACATGCCTAATTTATATAGAAATTCAATAACATAGTGCTAGTATGCATCTAATCAAAGGAGGGGTACAGTCTACATTTAAGTATAGAACCAGCAGAAAACACCAATAAGGAAATGATGAACACATATGCAGTGCCATACTTCCAGTATTCCATGGGCCATACAAGGCAATCAAAATGAGACAGTGCCCTTAAAATAGCATGATGATACTAAGAACAAGAGAATACTCAAAGGTACATGCCATAGCAACATTGGATGTGTTCACAGGCTGTACCCAATCGGTGTTTCAAAATACACAATGCAGTAAGCCAAAATTGTACATAGCAATGTCTAGTTCATCACCTTCATAATGCGAACAGTAGAAGACACAATGCGAGCGGCAATTGCTAATACCCGATATTGTGTTCTTGGGTTTGAATAGGTAGAAAGACCAGCATAAAAATAATAGTCAAGCATTCCCTCAAAGGTGAGCATTTACAGTTACACAACAACAGCAAACCATGCCAATGATTCATGGGCCGTCAATGATGCAGACAAATCAAATACAAGGGAGGGCCAATGTGATTTATAGTGCCCTCGATGGATAACAATATAAGATATCGGGCTATGTTATGTTGATAACTTCAGTCTGCAATAGCAAATACAATGGTCGTACAACAAGCAAATACAATAGTTAATGTGCCCTAGTTTGAAACAGAGAAAGAAATATATGAATGACAACATAGTCTTTCCATAGCCCTCGGTTCCAAACACAAAATACAACAATACATTAGCAATACGCTAGTGCCATGATGCATATTTTTGATGCCCTTGATTTACAATGCCCTAGCTCAAATTCATGAGCTTCAAATTCTCGGGCTCATCAAACCACAACAATACATATACAATGCAAAACAACACAGTCCGCGGGCCTCTACATGAGAAGTTCAACATTGATGCCCTAGGCTGTCGACACCAAAACTCATCAAATGTAGACACATGTTATTGAATCAAATATAGATATAGATGTGCAAGCCGAACATAAGATAGGGAATTCAATAAAATAAAGTAATATCAAATGCCACAAGAGAAAACAGAGGAAGGATAAAATTAAACAATGCCCTAGTTTTTCTTTCTTTCTCTTTCTTGGGCCTCAATATCATTAGAACAGTGGTGCATCTCACAGCATGAAAAAAAATGTAATGAACAAGAGAATAAACATAGTATATCAAGAATAAATGGCAAGATCAAACAGTGCCCTAATGCCAATGCAAGATATGATTTCATAAGCCTAAGCTACATACAATACAAATGCCTCTCAAATTGCAGCAAAATGAAATGTCGATACCTACCTCCAAACATTTTGTCGAGATGAGGTTGCTATTTCCAATTTGAGAAGGAGATTTCCATTCAAAGCTTCAGTGGGTTTTAGAAGTTGCCAGATGTTGTGATTGCAGAGTTGCCCTTCGAATGAGGGTCTTTTTAGAATCTTTCTTTTATGTCTCCCCTTTTTAGGGTTGAGCATCTTTTTGGATCCCTTTGCTATGCTATTCACGGCCATAATCATATTGTAATATTAATATAATTATCTCTCTTAGGTAATTATATTAATTATTGAATGCCCTAGGTTCTTAACATGATAGTCATTTTTTGACTTAAGGATAAATGTTATATTATGGGCGGGAGGGGGTTTATTATTCAGAATATTCATGTTGGCCCTAGGATTGAATTTATTTTGAAATGTGGATTAAATTATTGTAATTGTTTTAGGTATTTTCCTCAATTTTTTGAGTTGAGAATATCTTAAAATATATTTAGAATCCACTTTTTTTTAGGGAGGGGTAATATCTTTTGATGTAAGTCAATACATGAGCTCATTGTAAGATATTTTGGACATGTGGTATTTTTATAAACCGCTGTCAGAATATCATTATTCTACATGACTTAGTGGGTCTTAGGTCTCATTTGACTAGTCTATTTTAGGGACCCCCATTTTTTCCGCTCCCTATTTTCTCAGGAATGGGGCATCCACATTTCAGAGTGGTGGGATCATGGTCCTTATGGCTGAGACTTTTCTATTCTTGGCGAGGAGTGGTCTTTATTGCAGATTCTAGAGATTTGCTATATGGGCTTTCACTTTGATGATGGAAGTTTAGTTCTTCATTCCCTCATTTCTTAGGAGGTGAATTTTGTAGCTCTTGTGAAGCAATCTGATATTGTAGCTCCTTTTTTATTCCAGCTAATAGCAAAATTTTCCCTTCTTTTTCTACAGTTTGTGAGGTTGTTAATGAGCTTAGTGTTGTGTATTGTGGTTGAATTTGATCCTTTGCATAGTATTATGTTCATTTGATGGTTTTGCAAGAGTTGATGTTCTGGAAGGTTTTCAAATCTATGTGCATTATATTGTGTTGAGTTGTGAAAATCATCTTTCCTTCTCATTCACATTCAGCACCTGATTGTTTTTTCTAAAGAAAATCATCTTTGAGGAAGTTGTGGAATCCTTGTTATGTGCTAGAGTTATATTGTGAGTTGGTTTCAGTTTGTGGATCTATTCAGTTTGGTGAATCACCTAAGTTAGATTTAGTTGTCTCAGTTTTATGTAATCTCTCTCCCTTTCCCCTCAAAGTTAGTGCAGTTCAGGTGATACAAACGGGGAAGTTGGCCCTTAATCCAGAGGTCTATTCTCAAGAAGTAGTCCACATCTTGAGAGTATTCCCATGTTTCACGGGATTGCTAAGTTTTACACTTAGCCATCATGGGTGCAATCCCTAGTGACAACAGTTTTTTGGCACGCTTGGTGGGACTAAGACTCAATGAGTCTCATTTCCTAGAAATTTTATTGCAATTTATTGTTTGGTATGAGTAGTGATAGTGTTTTGAAGTCATACCTGGTGACTCTAATGGTGTTTTATGTAGATCAGTATATAAGCTTATGAGTGGGATTCCAACCAGACAAAGCAAAGATCCTTTCGTGTATGCAGAGCTACCACCTGTCAAAAAGAAGCCTAAAGCAACTCAAGCTAGTACATCTAAAACCCCTAAATCTGCTCCTAAGCCTATTCATAAGCCTACAAGTGTTTCACCAGCACCTCAAGTATCAGTAACCCAAACTCCAATCTTTCAAGTTCTAGTATCTCAGGCTCCCTTAAATCCACTAATGGCTCAGCCTAGAGTGCATCCTTTTGTAGCTTTTAATCAAGGTAGCCCTTTAAATTTGTAGCAGCATGATGATATACCTATGTCAGCCCTTAAAAGTCTTCCTACCTTTATAGGAGAAGATCAAACATCAGCCATTGAACATATAAGAGATGTGGCATCCCTTTGTGGCCTGCATCATATTACTCAAGATAATGTTTCTATGAGATTGTTGGTAGCCTCTTTTAAAGGAAAGGCCTTGCAATGGTTTAGAAGTTTGCTAGTTGGCTCTATTGCTGATTGGGATGCATTGGGTCAATCCTTGACCAATCAGTTTGAAGACAAATCAGACATCTATCATTAGTTGAACACCTAACTACTATCAAAAGAGCACCTCAGGAATACACGATGGATTTTAATTTTAGATTTCAGAAGACATGGAAAAGAATACCAACTACTATTAGGCCTCTAGCCGGCATGCTTCCTATATTATTTGAGAGACCTCAATAGTGATATCTCTATTATGATCCAATCAATGGGTGGGAATAATCTACCAGCAGCATATGACCTTTCTATAAGAGCTGAGAATAGTTTAATCCAAGCTGGGAAGATAGACCCAAGGTCCCCAATGCCTATTTTTCTAGAGTTTCACCCTGTTCCTGAAGTAATTCCAGCCTTAGCATCTATTCCACCTCTCCCAACCCCTCCTCAACAAGTTGCTAACCCAGTTGTGAATCAATCCCAAGAGCTGACTGAGATTAAGCAGGCCTTGCAAATAGTTACTAATGAGTTGGTTAGTCTAAAGAAGCAATAGTCCTAGCCTTACCAGCAACCCTATCAGCAACTTTATCAGTAGCCCTATCAAAATCATTACCAATAGAACAAGGCCCAATACCAAAAAGGCCAGTAGGGTCCAAGCAAGGAGTTATAACCAAAAGACTAGACCTTGTAATCCTAACATTCCTAGTGCTTCTAGGGAATTGGTTCCTGTAGCCCAGAATAACATGGCACAAGATTACCAATGGGGCTGCCCTTGCAATCAGAAACATATCCAGGGGATGTGTCCTAATGGTTATGCTCAAGCCCTCATGGTATAGAACAATGTGATGATGCCCCAAGAGATGGTTCAACAACCAGAAACTCAGTAGAATCTAGTTGTTACTACAAATGAAGTACAGGCTCCTGAGGCAGCATTGGTGAACTTTCAGAAGGAAGACTTTTGTGGGGTGAATTTCTCACCAAATGACAACCCAACTTATACTCCTATTGCAGCCAACACAAGATCTAAGAAGAAAGCTTTAGAAGCAGAGCAAGTGGTCTCTACCAATCAGTCAGATCCTGTTGTGAATCTGCCACCTAAACCAGTTCAAGTTTCAGGTATAGACCAGTCAATAGAAATAAAGGAACCAACTAAGGTGACTACTCAGTTGGTGCCTACACAAGTTGAGACTATTGTTCCAAAGGGGCAACCTAAGGTGAATTTGGCTCTTTCAATATAGTAGAACAAATGAAGAAGACATCAATCAATGTTCCTTTGATTGACACTCTAGCAATTCCTGGACAAAAGGAGCTGATGTTGAATGAATTGGCTAAGATCTCATCTTGCCAAGGAGCTATTTTGGAGCAGCCTAAGGTCTTGATAGCTGGAACCCCTCAAGAAGATCAAAAAAAAGAAGAGAATAATTCACAGCCCACTGTTGTTTCTCAAGTTAAGCCTCCTCCTTTCTATCTAACTCTTATTGTTGGAAATCATTTAATCATAACTGCATGATAGATTCAGGAGCTAGTAGTTCTGTGATCTCTAAACAGTTGGCAGATTTATTAGAGTTACCCTATGAGCCATTAAATAAGCCTATTGTCTAGTTTTATGGGTCATCAGTCAATACCTTGGGAGTTATTAAAGACCTGAGTCTCACTCTTCATGAATGTCCTACCTTTTCCATCCCTCAAGATGTCTATGTTATTGATTTGCCTCCTCTTTTTGCTATTTGTTTGAGTAGAGATTTCACTGCTAGGATAGGGGGATATCTCTCAGCTGATTGATCTCACTTATATTTTAAGACAAGGTATGGAGCCAAGGTTAGGATTAGGTCTGAGCCTTTTGCAAAAACTCATGTTGAATCATATACCCCCAAGCCCTATAAATGCTAATTTGATGTATCATGATCAAGAATCAATTGATTCTGAGCCTGAGATTGGTGATAGAAAGTTTCGTAACATAGCACTAGATGAGTGGGCTGAAAATAATTTAGAAAATGAGGATCCTTTCAGAAATATAGATGTGGCTAGCATTGGAACATTTATCATTCATGAAGGAGATATTGTGATGCCAGAATTGATTAAAAAGGGGGACCAAAATTTCTACCAATCATGAGGGTGATTTGTGGCAGCTTTCTTTGATGGGGCCAGAAGAAAAAGTAGGCTTAGGAGGAGGTGTTGTCCTAATTTCTCTAGAGGGAGAAAAATATTACTCTGCAGTTCATTTTTCTTTTAGCTATACTAATAATACAGCAGAGTATGAGGCATTGATTCATGGTTTAGAATGGGCTAGACAAAGAGGATCAAATGCCTACAAGTTTTAGTTGATAGTGAGTTAGTGGTCAATCAAATTCATGACACTAACCTCAAAAAGAATGATACACTTAAGTCGTATAAGCATAGGGTTTGGGAGCTAATAGAAGTTTTCGTGCTTTTAATCTGATTGTTGTTCCAAGAAATCTAAACAAACAGGCAGACAAGCTGGCTGCTATGGGAGCAGAATATGATATTCCAAAGGGTCTCTCTGACTCTGATTCTCAACATGTGAAGGTCCTAGTAAGACCCTCTATACCAGATAATCAAGTAAGCTGGCAAGTTTTTGAAAATGATGAATAGATTTGTAGTTTTCTTATTGAAGAAGTTGAGTTCTCTAGAATGAGCCAGAGCAAACATGCCCATCAGTATGGTGACCAAATGTTACAGTTGAAGAGCAATAGATTACCTAAAGGATTGGTCACACTTGAGTTTGTATTTAATTTTGATGATCAACCTTAGAGGTGACAAGGCCAGCATGACAGTTAAAGAAGAACATTACCATCCTGTGGAGGTCCTCAAAAACAAATTTCTCAAGTTGGGAAAGGTATGCACTCAGTCTGAAATGCAAGCTTTTGTTTCATTATGCCAGCAATTTAGTGATGTATTTGCTTGGGAATACTATGATTTAAAGGGGTTTGACCCTCATCTAGCCCAGCACACTATTGAACTTGAGCCCCAAGCCAAGCCCATAAGACAGAAACAAAGACCCATTAATCCCAAGTTAGAGGTCCTAATGAAAGAAGAGTTGAGAAAAATGATTCAAGCTAATATTATCTTTCCTATTAAGCATATCTCCTGGGTCTCAAACTTAGTGCCAGTTAGGAAGAAGAATGGTGAGATTCGTTTGTGTGTAGATTTTAGAGACCTTAATAGGGCTTCCCTAAAGGATCATCACCCATTACCATCTATGGAGCAGATTTTACAGTATGTTTCTGGGTCTGACATGTTTTCTTTGTTAGATGGCTTTTCTGGTTATAACC